>JALKBU010000184.1:0-64982 GCA_023091735.1 Trichomonas tenax
TAAAAAGTTAATTTTTGCTGTAGAGAACGGTAATTACTTATTGGATTGGTATCAAAAATGATCTAGCAATGGAGCAATTATACAATCTTGCTTTGGTCAAAACCTGCTGAAAATATATTGTCAGTAAAAACGACAAATACTCACAAAACGCGAGCAGAAAGCTGTAAATAGAGTTGTGGTTAGTATGGATATAAAATTAAATTTCAAAATCATCATTTTGCACGGAGATTTAATAATTAATGTTGAGAATCGGATATTTTCAACTTCGAACTTGGTAGATCAGGTGCTCATCAAGAAAAGAAAAGAATGGCACCACATCGATTTTTTGCAAAATCTTCATCATTTTCTCGAACCAAAAACCCTTCAGATGATAGCTTTTTATGATAAGGTTAATGAATTGAGAGGACCTCTTATCGTCTGGTGTGCACCCTTAAAAATGTCGAAGAGCGTCACGAATTCTCAAAGTAAGCTCGATGACATTCAACAATATTTTGGATTTCTTCCTGCAAATTCGATTGCCCAAATGCAATCATCGGATTACCAAAAGAGAGTCGAAACTAGCCAAGAAATTCTCGAATATGTGCCAACAATTCCTATAGAAGAGATCGATGTTGATGAATTTTTGAGATTTATTCAGCAATACGTAACTGATGCCAACCTAAAAGTCGCGCAAAACTGCTCTTTGATTATCGAGGAAATTATAACTGAGCTAAAAAAGTCTGGAAATATTCCAGTTAGACTCTGCGTCTCGATAGCGTTCGATCAGCTAAAAGACAGCCGTAGATTCGTCATTCAGCTCGGAGGAGCAGTTATTGGAGATATTCTGCGCGCTTCAGACCAAAATACTGTATTCAGCGAAATCGTACGTTCATCAGCGAACGCTCCTCCAAATCTTCTTACTCAATTATATCGCGCTTTGCCAAATTTAATTCAACAAAATGCGTTCAATCCGAATATTCTCTTAGATTACTCAGGGTTCTTCGATACCGGTTTGACAACACAACATGAGAATGTCAAACAAGGCGCTTTGTGGTGTCTTGAGTATTTGAAAGCGAATTTCGCCGAAATATACGATCGATTGTACAACTTACTATCGTCGCCGGCTGCGCGAATGATCGGCCGCTCTTCACACAATCCTGCGACTGCGATACCTAAAAATAGAGAATTTGGGCCTCAAGTTATTCGACAAATTAACACTGCTGGTGCTGTCGAAGCTGCGAAAATTAACATGGCGATGTCTCAGAAAGGATATAGAAGGCCATTATTGCCTTCACAAGGCGCTGGAAGATTATTATCAAAATCGAGACCGATAACATCCACATTTGCCAGTGGCCCCGAACAGGATCCGAACGACAGTTTCAATTTCGAGCCTGTTTCACTGCCTACGCCTGAGAGAATTATTCCTCCACCAGCAACATTCAACGACGATGAAGTTGACTTTGTTCCTCCGGATCCTGATCCTACGCTTGGATATAAGGTCAGCTCAAAATCTGGCCCTGTTCTTAGGACGAGAGATATTAAATCAGATATGAATAATCCCCTCTTTGACACAGATTTGCAGCTTGATGACACGAAGCCAAAGGTTGGGCACACTCACTTCGATGCAGCTGTCATTGAAGAAGTCCCTGCAGTGAGTTCTGGATTCCGTCAACCGAAGCCGATTCGCGCTAAAGTCCACAAAGAATATGAGGAACTTCCAAGCGCCAATTTCGGCGGCAGCCACTTCGATGAGAATGCTTTTGATGAAATTAAGCCTGAAAAGAAGACAGATCCATTCAGAGAAAGAAGAACTGGTCTCAAAAAGAAGATTCAAGCGCAAGTTGACGAAAACAAAGAGAATGATGATGCTTCTCCTGAAATTCCACCAAATAGAAAGAAGGGATTCGTCAATCTCGATGGTTTACTTGTGGAAGGAAACAACTCCAGTCGCGAAAATGTTTCACCAGACAGAAAGCGTTCAGAGAAAAAGCCTGCTAAGCCGCATGTTGAAATTCACGATCCAGACTCGCGTCCAATCAAAACTAGTGGAGCCTATGATATCGGTGATGATTTGACTATTGACGCAACTCTCGCTTCACCTATTCCTGCGCCTGCCAAAGCAAAGCCGAGGCCAAAACCAGTTAGGACAGCAACAGCTACAAACAGAAGAGATGATGACAAGAAACCACCGAGTTCTGCTAAACCAGCTCCATCGAAGACTCCTTCACCAGCACAGTACCTCGAGAACCTTCAGAGCGATGACTGGGAGAAACAGAACAAGGCAATCGAAGCTCTATTGGGTGGATGTGTTCCTAAAGATATGATCAAGTCATCACTTAGAACGTCGATGACGACACTTTTGGAATGCGCTCAATCCACACGCACAGCTTTATCAAAGAATGCTCTAAACTTAGTGTTGAACTGGATCAATGACAAAGATATATCAGTCGCTGGAATGGCTGACGTTCTCGGAACAAGACTTTTGAAGTTAATGCAGCAACAAGGAAGTCACCACTTTATTCAGGATTTGACCGGTGACTGCTTCTTGTCGCTTCTTGAGAACATTCCAGACACAAGGCAGTGTACTATCATTGCAAGAGAGCACAAGAGTCCTTACGCTTCTGGAAGAGCTTTAGTTGCATTAGGAGCTGAGAAAGCTGTACAGCGCATCGAAGATCCAACACCACTTCTTGGGCCACTCGCATACATGGTTAAAGACGCGGACCAGGAAACAAGAAAGCACGCAAAGGCTGCAATCAAAACAATTGCTGCAAAAAGAAGAGATTTCGTCGAATATGTCAAAGCGAATGTTACATCGAATGAAGACCAGAACAGCTTGATTAAGGCATCTACAGCACCATAGATTTATTATAGTTATTTTATATTTTTGATTCCATGTTGTATTATTGTTATAAATTGTTTTAATTATGTTAATTTAACGATATCAAACAAAATATTTATAAACAATCATATATAATGCGTGAAAAACATAATAATAAGGGAATCAAAACTTAATGAATTCGAAGATTCACTCTTGTTATAATAATTCACTTCTCGAAGTTCAGTGTACTGCTGAATATAGAAGAGGTTATTTCCGAAAATACTTATTATCGCTTTCACATTTTGGTTATTGTTGAAAATATAATTTGATTTACAAGAATATTTTTTAATTAAACATCATACAAAAAAAGTAATATTCAAAAAATAAATAACAACATTAACACTAAAAACGCAACACCTTAAGCCCAAGGAGGTATAACAAACCTATACTGGCCTCTAGGAGCAACATTATTGCTCGATTGCCTAGGCGGATATGCTCTTGGAGCAACGCGGTTGACATATTGATATGGATACTTAGGAACTGGACGCGGTCCGTAGTAGTTTGCAGGAGGCCATGGCTTAGGCTCAGCTGGAGGCTGTGGTTTGTATAATGGCTTGTTCTGTATATTCTGTAGTGGAGCGTTTTCATCACGTTGAACGTGAACAATGTTTCTGATTAGTCTCGGTCTTGGCTGAACGATGATTGGAACCTTTTGCTGCTGAATGAGTGGAGGAACACTTGGAGAACGCTGTGATAGAGGCTTGTTATCTCTTCTCTCATCGAATTCATCGCTGATTTTGAGTTTCATTTCTTTCATGTCACCTTCGATATCTTCTTTAACTTTCGTCTTCTTTGGTGACCACCAATCGTGATCGGCGACTTGTATCAATTCTCTCGTTGAGATCAAGTCTGCGTCTTTCTCTGTCGCTGGTCCTCCCTTAACATGGAGACGCTCAGCAATAGGACGAACGAGCTCTTTATCTTCTTCGTAGCTCGGACGAGGAAATGCGCACTGATTGATCTTCCTTGGAACTTTGATTGTTGGAAGGATCTGGGCCTGATCACACAAGAACTGAGGCTCCTCAGTTAACATCTGAGTGATGAGATACATTCTGCTTTGCATACATGGAAGATTCATCAATTCTTCTGATGTTGGCCTGTTATCGGGATTTGCCTGCAACAGGAGTGAGACAACGGACTGAATGTCAGCGGAATAGCCATGCCTGATCGGCCCAATCCTTCCAGCGAGAATTCTGCGGCCTAACTCTTGAGTGGAGTTTGCAATGAATGGAAATGAAAAATTCAGCATTTCGTAGAGAACTACACCCAGGGACCACATGTCGCACTTCGTGTCGTATGGACGGCGCCTCCAAATCTCAGGAGCAAGGTATAATGGAGTTCCAATTTGTGTTTTAGCGAATTGGTGCTGATGAAGGATTGTGCTGATACCAAGATCACCAATTTTTACAAGATCTGGTGCGCACAGTAGCAGATTTGCGCTTTTTATATCACGATGAACAACTCCTTTCTCGTGAAGGACTTTGAGTCCTTCTGTGACTTGTATGAGGAATCTCCAGATATCATCTTCGAGAAGAGGACGATTCTGCCTCTTCCTTCTATCGATAAGTTTAGATAAATCGCCTAATCGTGCGTATTCAGTGATAACGCAAAGACGCGTCTCGAGAGCGAAAGCTTCGTAGAAACTGATGATAAATGGTGACTTAAATGATGCCATGAGCCTGATTTCGTTGACAGAATCTTCTAATTCTCGTTTGCACATTCCGGCTGTGTTAACGATCTTAACTGCATAGGATTGACCGTCGGCAATGCGCTTCGCTTTGTAAACAGTGCCGTATGAACCTTTGCCGAGGACCTTTTCTTGCAGAAAACCTGGAATATTCATTGGTGAACGTTTAAGAATTTTCATTCATTGAATTTTGTTTTTTGTTGAAATTTGTTAATTGCATTGATTAGAGCCCAATGAGTATCGTACGTTTGCATTATTTTTTATTTCTTCAAAAGAAATTTATGAAAAATAAACAGATTTTGGTTACTTTTGCTTTATGCAATCATCTTTTTACATGGAGGTGATGTTGGGCATAATAAAGAGTCATGATGTGTTTACATGGCAAATATATTTCATTTTGACATGTAAAATTGGTTTATTTATAAAGTATGCATTTGCTAATTATTTATAAGTTCAATTAAACTTGTTATAGCATCTGCAAATCTTATTAGAGAATCTATCAAGCTTGATAGAGAGTATATCAAGCCCGAAAGAGAGTCTATTAAGCTTGTTAGAGTGCGTATCAAGCTTGTTAGGGAGTCCATCAAGCTTAATAAAACACCCTTTGTTAAAATGGCAGACTTTACATGTCAAAACATATTTATAACTGCCATGTAAACAACTCGCTTTTTCGTGACTCTTTATTATACCCCACATTTTTATATGGAGGTGAGTTATTATCCAAAGAGATTTTTGTGAATTTTCATTGTTTCAAATCTTCTCAAAATATTTCTCAATTGTATCTAAAAACAATACTATGCCTATTCATTTTTCTTTGATGTAAATACATGCTCTCATTTGCAAAACTTAGTTTTATAGATTCAAAATTTTGATATTCGAAAAACTTATCAAAAATGAATTTTAATCGGATATTTAGAATTTCATTGTATTTTACAATTGATGCAAAGATCTTGTTTTTTGATAATTTTGATATTTAACGAGTTAGTAATTAAACAAAAGAAATTTTTACATAATAAAAAATTTGGTTTTAAATTTAACAAGAAAGAAATTAGTGTTATTTAGAGTCTATATGATAGGTAAATGCTATGTTATGAAAATCAAAAATATCGATGTGTTTTGTAAATTTTTATCCATAATTTCTAGATATTTAAGCATTATGGGCTAAAACAGTCTAAATATGCAAGAACAAATGTAGCAGAATGTCGTTTTTTATTTATTTATAATGCTCGTTTTCTTTCTTATCTTTCTCTCTTTGTCTGAAGGCGATGAATCCGAAGACAACGAGGATGTACAGACTTCGACGAAGTCCGGAGGCATTGGCAAAAACAAACTCGACGAAGAGGAAGAAGAAGAGGAAGAATTCGATGAAGATTTATATTTTACAGATTTAAATATACAGAGAGCTAAACGAGAGAAGGATATGCCGCCTAGATCTCGGTACGCATATGTTTCTGTGTATTCCACAGATATTCACGAAAATTTTGGATATCTTCAAATGTTAACTGTGCTCGGATACTCTCTAAAGACACTATCGCCGAACTATGACAGAGTTCTGATCGTTTCTCAACAGTTATCCGAAGCAGAGCAATTGATGAGCGTTGTTAAAAAAGTTTGGACGCATGTTATCGTGAGACCACACATTAAATGGCCTTCTAGTTATCACCCGGGCAAAACTGAAAATAATTACTGGTTTAAGTTCCAAATTTATACGTTAACACAGTACGAAAAAATCTGTTTCTTCGGCGCAGACACTTTAATCTTCCGTGATATTAGCACAGTGTTCGACTGGGAGACTCCATCTTCTGGTTACGATATTATGTCTTACCAGCTTCTCGATCGTGGACATAGATTTAATCACGATTTTCTTTTGATTAGACCATCACTAGATGACTACTCGCGCTTGCTGGAGGTTTGTCTTGATTATATTGGAAATCCAGAAAAAGATCAACATACTTTTGGAACTTATGATTCAGCAGTTCTTCACAAATATTACTCAGGCAATATACACATCATGCCATTAGTCATTATGCACGAAAATAGAGGCTATAAACGCACAATTCTTCAAGATCCTTCGCATCCAACATCTCGAATTCTTTCAAGTGCTGCTCACTTTGGCGGCGATTCGAAACCGTGGAAGAAGAGAATGACAATCTACTCAGAAGTTTGGATGATTTTCGCTTCAAATGTTTACGAAAAGTTAGATGTGCCGTTTTATGCGGGACAACTCGGTCAGGCTGAAGAAGAAATCGTCAATATTCTCTTCGGTCAAGCTGCTGAAGCGAACAGACTCAAGAAGATTCAAGAAGGTTTGAAATACGACGATGATGACGATGGATTGGTTGAAATATATCCAAATCCACAGCATTCAGGAACAAGGAGAAATGTAACTATGCTTTTCCTAGTTTTGTTCATTTCAATGCTTCTTAAATTAACAATTGGAACAGCAAATCCATTCAATGTGTTCATGCAGAAAATCGAAAAGGGCCTCGATCAATTTGTCAGATTCGATGAGGAACAGCCAAGATATACACAAACTATTGCAAATAACTCGAAGAGCAAGCCAAAGAATAAGAAAGGACGAAAAGGAAAGAAAGTAAAGAAGAACCAACAACATACAGAGCAACAGCAACAACAACCACAACCAATCGCGGAGCAACAAATCGAAACTCCCGAAACTACACAAATTGAACCTGTTTTAGAGCAAAATAATACAGAAACTCCCGAAGAAAATCACAAGCAAGTGTAATTAAATCTGTTATACGGGAAATATATACTTTGTAAAATATTATATTTTTAGTTACATTCATTTCTCTTTAAAAACATATACTGTTATCGATCTTATAGTACATAGCCAATTATTTTTTTTTTGATATAAAAAATATTGCTTATTTTTGATTCACTTGGGAGAATTATTTGAACTAAGAAGAATGCATTATTTTCATGAATGAAATATTGGCTGAATATATATAAAAATAACTTTATTAATTCATTGTAACTGGCTTCTTGTTAAGAATCTTCTTGTAAGCAATAATCCAACCAATGATAAGAAGGATTGTTGGAAGGCATCCAATAATTGGGAAGATATAATATTTGGAGGCTGTAGCAAATGGAACAAATTCAACAACCTTTGCATCAGCGACGTAGTTGAGGTTGTACTGAAGCGGCTCTGTAACAGATCCATTGATGACGAATTTTCCTCCAGCTTGGTTCTTCGTAAGAAGGCGGAAAACAAATGGATGTGGAGAAGGAACAGAGTCAACTGTTCTGTCACCTGTGAAGCCATCATATTTATTGCCAGAAACCATTTCATCTCTATAAACAATAAGTTCGTCTGTCTTGATGTGTGTCTCAACAACATAGAGCAAACGGGAGGCACTTGGGGCATAGAAAATGCACGAGTCGACATTTGGCTTCGTTTCAGCGACATAATAGTTCATTTTTTCTTGAACGTAAACTGTGAGGCCATTTAAGCAGGCCGTCTGTTTTCCTTCTGGGAGCGTGACGTGTGCAATTGTGAAACACTGGTCTTTTCCGAGATCTGTTAAAATCTGAACATTTCCGAATGGGAACCTGTAGAATGGGGCAGTCATATCCATTTTTGTTGGATTTGAGCCTGCTGGGTAAGAATATGAGAATTCGGCACCCTGGGGGGCTTCAACAACTGCAATCGCAACATCGCCGCGTGTTCTGTACTCAATATTGTAAGAGGTGTTCTCCTGAGGACAGACTCTGACGTAATCGATGTTATTTGTCAGCGCAATTGTGCTGGTTACACTTAAAACTTGGCCAAGAAAGAATAAAAACATTTGTTAATTTTTATCATCGTTCTTGATTTTTTGAAATTTCAAAGTGCTTTCCACTTTGATTTAAATCCTTTAAGACACCAAAACTCCAAAATTATCGTTAAATCGATTCGGAAATTGTAAGGTTTACATGTCAATTATCTTCACTTCAACAAAATTTACGTGACATAAATGGTTTCACGTTGCGAAAACGATGAAGAAGTTGAAATTCCACATTGCACAAAGAGAAGTTCCATTGGCATATTGTAAATGCTCAGAATTATTACTTTTATTTAGATATCTAACAAGATTTATGAATTCAATCACGAAAGTGCATCCACATAACAAAATCACATCTATATCTATGAAAATCTTTGAGAAAAGTTATAGGAAATGACAAGCATTTTGATGTTGTGTGCTTTTTGACAAATAAACTTTATGATATGTCATGTAAAAATTTATCATGTCAAATTGGTATGTAAACCAAAAAAATAATTTGGAGTGAGAGTTCGATATATCACTATGCTCATGTATGTGTATATAATGCCGAACTTTGCCCCGAAAATCTAATACCATGAGATATCAGTCTCGAAATGTAATGAGTTTGAATGAGTGGTTAAAGTAGTATGATGTATGGTATGTGATGCAAATAATACTAGTATATCATCCTGTTTGATTTTAAAATATAACCACACTTTAAAGTCTTCAAGTTAATATAACTTCCACTATATTCAATGGGATTATCTGCTAGCTACCATAGTTTTCAGCTTGAGCTTGGCTTTGTTTGAGCAAGATATTTTTAGTAAATGTAAAATATGACATGTAAATACATTTTTTGTCGTGTAGTATTACAAAAAATCCGTTAAAATTTAGTTCTTCGATTTAATGATAAGAATGATATAGGAAATGTGTGTATAGTATATAGAAAAAGCCACAAAGGACAACTCCTCATTTTATGGTTGGCGGAGATCAGAAGTGTATCAACTCTGGGGGTCAAAACCAAATCAAACATGTATGGGCCAATATAACTCTTGTGTGATGCCATACATAGTTGTAGTGTTAAAAATATATAATATCGTTTCATATTTTTCATTAACAATTTGATATCAGTTTATTAATGAGTAAATAGCAATATTTATTATAAATAAATCACATGCCAACAACATAGTAACATATTACAAATAACACAAGCTCCTAATTGAATAATTGTTCAGTATCTTAATTTATAAATACACGAAATCATTGCGGAGACGACAATATACATAGATGCATGCAAATATTACATGTTTTTAAAGTAATACACCAACTTATACTCATAGCCTCCCAATGAAATTGTTGAAATTATTGATTAATAAAAATAAAGTGTTCAAAAATAAAAACGATGGGAAAATAATTCGCATCATATATACTATTTTATTAATGTAAACAGTGTCAAATAAATTGTGAAAAACATTACTTTTAACCTTATTCACTTTTTAATATATGGTTTATTATAACATTTACATAATGATAATTTTACCAATTTTGGTCGCTAAAAACCAAATTTGAGAGTTAAAACACTTCTCGGAGATTAAGATGAAGTTGTCACCGACAACACCATGCTCTGACCTTCCAGCTATAGTCTTTTATTAAAGGAAATGCTAAGATGTACGGATGAGCATAAGAAATGTCTAAAATTCGTCGAAATGGCATGGCATGAAATTACCAAAAACGAAGTAAATGCAAAATAATTATAATAATTAGATAGAAAATGAGAAGGTAGGTTCATGTTACGTTTAAGTTAAGAAGTAAAAGTCACTACATCAAGAGATAAAATCGATTTAAGTTGAAAAATTTAAAATCACTTTTTCTCGAGAATTCCTCGATTAATGCATGTTATTTTCTTTCCCATTGTTATCCATATCCAATTATGAGTAATTTCACAAGTTTAGTCGGATAATTTAGTTATATATAGAATATAGACAAGCATTTAACGTTATGTTCATGAACATAAAAACACTATGTCATGTAAAGTTTACATGTCAGTTTTGTTTAGATAAAAAATGCAAAAATTGTGAAAATCCGAGATATAAATAAGGTTATCAGCAAGATCTACATTTGTGAAGTACTATTTAATGGCATATGCGAATATATATCATGCTCGATGAGCTTCTAAAGTAATTTATATAAATAAATGAGGTGAAGGTGTAAATATATTTAAAAGATATAAAATTGCAGAGACTGAGCTCCAAAATCAAACACAGATATCCAAATGGATGATAGATACGAAATAGCTAAAGTTGAATTTTGCTGATTTTGAAAGTTCAAGTAAGGAAAATGAAAGAAAATGGGAAACCTTATTCTAAAAAGGAGCACGAGTAAAGAAAAAATTACACTTTTTCCTTTTCTTTTATTTGCGCCGTTTTTAGAATTTATTGAACTTTAAAAAGTCCGTAAGTTATGAAAAAATTAGACCGAACAATTGATTTTGGTAACTTATTGAAAAATTGAGAGGAAAGAATTTTTTCATAAATTATTTTGTCGTGAGACATTAGTGAAACACGCTTTAGGAAAAAATAATCGCGATATTCGGATTCAGCACACAGAATGGATATCTAACGTGTTAATATAATTGAAAAATAAATCAAGATTCGAATATCTCAAATTTTACTCGATTAAAACTACGTTTTTATTAAAAATATGGAAATAATATATATGATTTAATGGATAATTCCAAAAAAGTCAAGTATTTTCTATATATATACTACAGGGACATGCTAAAAGTTAAGGCAAAAGTTCCAGGAAAGTACAATAATAATATAGATAAAATATATAGCCACTTTTTGAGAGAAGCTCAAAAAGTGGCTGCATATTTTTATTCATGCGCCTTCAATTAACATATACCTAATAGAGTATTATTCATTTGAAAGCTCGGAAAATTTGAATTGAATGTGGATGAATATATATATTTAATATAGATAAGATTTCCGTACTTTGCAGATTAATTGTTGAAATAGCTTCATTCCCTTTTAATCTGCAAAACACTTAAAACAAGAGCCTTCTTCTTAGGCCGATGTATGTCAAGTTCGACAATAAAAGTAGTTCTTGACATTCTTTTTGACAAATGGCAGATCCAGACTACCTCTCAAATTAAACAGGGGAAGGACAACCTCTGACAAAACTAGGTAATGTGAAATCAAGATATATTTCAATTGATATCATCTTGTAGTAAGAAAAATAGAAGTAAAAAGAATAGTAGTCAAACACAAGATAATGAACAAAACACGCAGCATACTTTTCAGATACGTACAACATGGCCTAGTGAATCCTTGTGCAAAGATCTAGAATTAGAAGGGCCTCATACTTAGAGAGATTTTGAACAAGTTTCAAACATTGGCAAATATAAGATTAAAAGAGTGATCAGGAAGATAACTTATCATTGATTAAAAATCGGAGAAATCTGACATATAATTTAAGAATTTGACAATTTACACAACTAAATTGTCAGATTTTTTCCTCCTTTGTTTTCTCATCTTTCATACAGATGTTCTATTTTCAATGTGTCTTATAATAATATAGTTCCTAGCAGGTTGTTCATATTCCAGTTCAAGCAAAAATGATTGTCCTGAAAGAGATATAGAGAATTTTGAAACAAAGTTGCAAAAAAGAAAGCTAAACGTCTTTTCTTTAGTGCGAAAAAATGGATTCTTCTGATGACGAACAAATGAATTCAGCACTTCTTGATAAGATCCATCAGATGTCGCTCGAAATAGACTCTCTAAAGGCGTCAAGAAATTACTTTAAAGACCAATGTGAGACTTTATTTGTTTCGTTATCAAAAACTATGACAGAAAAAACACCTTCATACAGAACTCAGAAAGAAGTGGAAGAACTTATTTCAAATATAAAAGCACAAGAAGCGGAAAAAAACAAAATATTAAAACAAAGATACAAAGATCGCGAGAAAATCTATCAAAGTGAGATTACGAAGCTCCAAGAAACGATTTCTCATCATGAATCAATCATAGAAAAGCAGAAAAACGTTCGGATGGAATTAATTGAACAATTAATGAGTTACAAAAAGCGTTTAAACACAGCAGAAACGAAGGCAAAGGACGCTGAAACTACAATTGATCAATTAAAATCATCAACATCATCATTAATTTCGACTTCATCAACAAATAACAATCAAACTGTGAATACGACCGAAATAAGCCTTCTCAAGCGCAAAATTGTCAAATACGCCAAGCAACTCGAAGAAATGAAGAACTCAATTTCATTAACGAATTCTCTCCAAGAAGACACTGTTGACGAAAACAAAAATATGAAGAAAACAATTCAAGACAAGACAGCAGAAATAGATTCACTGAGAAAACAGATCCAAGTTCAAGCTCAACAAGTTATTGATTCAAAATCTTTACTTGCAAATGCGATAAGAGAAGCTGAATTGCTTCAAAGTGATGTAGAGTCAGCACAATCAACAAATGAGATTCTTGTTAAACGATTATATGAAAAAGAAGCGGAATTTAATTCTTATTCTCAAGAAATAGCAAATAAAATAACAGAAATAAAGAACCAAAAGACAGAAATAGCAGCAGGCAACACAACAATCATTAATTTGCAGACCCAAAATCAATCATTCATTAAGCAAATCACCGAATTAAAGCAAACATTAGAAATCAATTTAACAAACAGCCAAACACAAGTCCAGACCCTCAACAGTCAGATATCATCGCTTAAGTCAACAATAGACAATCAGAGCAACCAAATCGAAGAATTAAATAAACAAATTCAACAAAATCAATCAGATTTATTGTCAGAGCGCAGATTGCGAAAAGCCGCCGAAGTTGCAAAAGAAGCTGCTGTCACTAACTTAAAGAACGCTTACGCGCTTCTCGCAGCGAATGAGAACTCGAGGAATGAGAGCACAGCTGAGTTCGACAGGATCACTGTTGAAATGTCCAACAAGAATAAAGAACTCGATGAGCGTGAATGCGAAATCGAGCACTTAACTGAAGCGCTCAAAGAAACAACCGATAAATTAAATGAATCAATTAACTCCGAGAAAACGCTAAGAGCGAAGCTTGAAGAAGTTAATTCCAAGTACATTGAAGTGCAGCAGCATTCGATCCTAAGAGATGAAGCACAAAAGGCAATAGATGCTGTTGCAATGGAGAGAGACAAAGCAATTGAAGTTAAACATCAAATAGAGACTGAGAATTCTTCCTGTGTTGCAGAATTAAATGACTTAAGAATCGCTTTCACTCATCAAGAAGAAACAATTGCAGCACTTCAGAACGAAGTAAAGTCATTGACAAAGACAAACAGCGTTCTGAGGAACAAGTTGCTCAATGGTGAAGAGCTCTCTGAAATTAACGAAAACAACGAAATAACGGCTGTAACATCATCAAAGTTACTCGAAAACCAGGAAGAAATAGGAAAGAGTGTTGTTATTTCTGAAATCAAATCTCAGCTCGAACTCACTCAAAAACAGTCAATGAAGGATCAAACAAAGATCAGCAACTTGAAACAAGATCTTGAAACCGCCAGACAATCAATCAGCGATTTCGTTGAAGGTTTGAGTGAGTTCTCAAGTTATATTCCAACAATAACAGAGTCACATCAGCGCCTGAAGGCCAAGTTACAGAAAATTCAGGATATTCCAGTTGCCATGAAATTGATTGCACAGTTTATAGTTGATTCTTTCGATAAATGCGTCAGATATTCTAAAAACATCACCGAAAGTACTGAAGGAACATTATTGCGATCATCAATATCACACCTCACTAGAAAGATTGATTCCCTTCAGCAACAAAATGCTGCTCAAGCTGTTGATATCAACACACTTCAGTCCAACATTCAAACTGTGTATAGCAACAAAGAAAAAGTTGAAGACGAACTCCAATCATTCACCAAAACAATTACTTCGTTACGAGTCACTCTTGATGCAACAAAGAGGAAACTGGCTGACAGCGAGATCGAAAAGAAGAAGCTGAAGCAGGAACTTAGTGTTATCCCACCACCAAAATCTCAGAATGAATTAGAAAGCTCATTTTCTGATTCCCTTAATTTATCAGAAATTTCTTCATTTAGTGATGATGAAAAGGACCAAAAATCACCTTCTAAATCAAATGCTATCGATAATACGACAGCTCTTGGCGATTCCTTGGCAATGCTTGACTTGATTTGTCAATAATTATTCATTTGTAAATAAAAATATTTATTGTTTTATCATTATAAATTAGAAACTGAATTTTATTTTTTAGAATAATTTGATAAATAGCATTAAGAGTATAAACACATTCGTTGTTATATATCTAATAAAAGAATTAACTTCAGCAAAATGATTTGGTTGCTATTTGAAGAATTCCTTATCAAGTTTTTATTGAATGAAAATGAAATCTAATTAGATTAATCTAAATAATATAAACAATTTTATTACAACCATGGGATTGCATAATCTATATCTTCTTTTGTTCCTTGTTCAATCAAATTGTTGATTTTCTGATATGTTTGGGCGTATCTTTCCTTGGAAATATCGCCAATATCATCAAGTGCTGCCTCTATTGTTTCGGTGTCCTCGACACTGAATCCCATTAAAGCGTGCGCGAGGACCTTTATATTATGCGTGAACATCATCATAGAGACAGCGGCGGATTGCATAGAAATGCTCATTTGTCCATCGAATATTCCTAAATACTTTATGATATGACCAGTGAGCTTCGGGAATATATATTCATCTTCATCGTCGATGCTGATCCTCAAATTGGATACAGCAACACTTGCGTTCGAGAAATCGATCATAAGATCGAAAGGATTTGGAACTGGCGACGAAATAATGTATTGTAAAACAGAGAGGGCTGCGACTCTTGCAATAAGAATTCTTTGCCATTCGCACTTCTCTTTCGTTGATAAGAAGTCATTTTCTCTAACTTTCTTGTGAACTTTAGGCGACTTTGATTTAAACATTCCAATCTTTGGAAGGAGTGGTCTGCCATTTGTTAGTATCATTGTGAAGTTGCCGACTTTGCACACTGAATAAGAAGAGACAATCATCGATCGAAGTGTTGCTGAAGGTGACTTCTTTAAAATTCTTGATATCGCTTGGCAGAAGACATGGAATCTTGAATCAAAGTTATCTCTGTATGAAAGAATGTATCGACATGCTTTTCCGTTGCTCAATCGTCCATCCAGGGTTATATAGTTATCTTCTGCTAATTTAACGGATGCTGTGGCACTGATGAGATTGACATTATCGCGAATAAGTGGAGCGCGAAGGCTGTTGAAGGAAGAATGAATAACGAAGGGTTGATAAGGATCTAACAAAAATGAAGTTCTTGGTGTGAATTTTTGCTTCGCCATTACAGCTTTCTTGAAATTAACGGATGTATTATAATCTGTTGCATCAGCATTTTTGATCTCTCTGACAAGTTTGATGTCATCAATTCTGCTGATAAAGGCTCTAAACGCTTCAATGGATGGTAGTGCATCTGTTGGAACGAAATCTTGCTGCATGCTTAAGTAAAATGCTGATGAAACGTAAGGAATGTTTCCACGCTTAGATATGAAGAGAGGGGACCATTCGAAAGGAACGGACCAGTTTGGATCGCATCCAGAGTTGTATAATGCAGCCAATAATATATCAGATGTTGATAATCTTAATGCTGCGCGAAGATGTTGGCCGAGTTTTGGATCTGATTTATAATTTTCGACAGAAATTTGATTCAAAATGAACGATTTCATGTTCTCAGCCGATAAATTTGCGAAATCAACATCTTCTTTGATCTGTTTCATATGGCATCCATATAAAAATGATGACTTATCGAACATCTTTTGGTGTATTGATTCAAGTTGCGGATCTTCGACTTCACACCATTGTGCTCTCAATGATTTATACGTCGCATGATAAACTTGTGGAATGCAATGAGGAAGTGTGTAGTTGAATAATTCGTTTCCTGAAAGTGCAGATTTAAATTCCTGCGCTAAAACTGCACGGATCATGAATTCTCGAAGTGATCCTGTGAACACAACTTGTCTATCAATAGTGTTCAAAACGTTCATCTTTGCTTCGTTCGTGGAGTTAAACAGATTCTTAAGCATTCGCACAATCTTAGCGTTGAAGTTATCTGTCTTAACTTTGCTTTGTGAATTTTCGAGCGCGATTGATGAATATCCGAGAAGTGTTGCGAGCGATGACAATGGAATCTGAGTGATTTTGGAGCTCATGAATTCAACAGAAGATGACTGCAAAGCAGGCCATTGTCCAAGTTCATTATCGAAAACAGATTCTACGCCAAATTTGATGTCGATATAAAACTCTCTTGAAACTGAAAGTTTCTTCAAAGTGAAGTTCAAAGATGCGCGAAGGAATGTTTCTAATGGCTTTATATTTTGCTTGTTGCTGAACATTGCGACAATAATTGAAGCTTGTTCAGAGAATTGGTCTGGATTCTCTCTAAGAGTCGTATGCGTTAAAGGATTATCTCCCATTATAGGAATTGTGCAAACCATTTTCATTTTTGTTGCATTCTTGACACGCTCGAATATGAATCTTGCATACGCTGGATAGTTTTGGAAGACTTTCACAACATGAGGGTATGAAAGCGAGTCATTGACAAGATTCTTGAGATATTTGTTTTGAATTCCACTTGAGAATATCGCAACAAATAAGTTAAATATATATCTTCGAGATTCTATTAAATTGATATTGTTTTTGGCATAATCAAGTTCTTTCTTGATTATTTCAAAGATTTCTGCTGATTTAATCTCGAATATGATTCCAAGGAAATACGTTGGATCGAAGCTTGTATTGACATCATAAGATTTCGAGAAAGCAACTGCAAAGTTTGCCAATGCCACTGCTTTGTCTGAATTTTTCGAATCAACAACGTTCAGCATTGGGAATATTCTATAAACGATCTCCCTCTTGTAAAACTTCGGAATGACTTTCTTGAGAAGATTTGCATCAGCATCCAAACAACCAGACAAAGCAAGAAGTCCATAAGGCCAAATTTCACCTTTTTCTTCAAGCGAAAGATTCAAGAATATGTCAATTAATTCCTGTGGAATTGCTGTACTTGTGAATCTTGTGACGAAAGCCAAACATTCAAGAATTTGTTTAGAGCGCTTTGGATTTTCATGTGCTTTTGGAAGAACATCTTTAGCAACGTTAAAAACAGATTGAACAAAAGGCATCGCTTTGAAAGAGTTCTCAATGAATATGTTGATCCACTTGAATATGTTTTTGTTCTTAAACATCACCCAATTATCAATATAACCTTTTGTCATTTCACCCAGTGTCACAGCGATATGCTGTGCGATATTTGCTTGGAATGTTTTATCAAATTTCAAGAAACTCTTACCAATCAAGTGAATCATTGCATTAATGACTCCGGAGTAATGATATATTTGGTTTGGATCTGATTTTGATCGCATAATTAAAACTTGATGAACGAAAACTTCTTTGAATATATCGGTATGAAAACTTTCATATGGATCTTCTTGAATCATCTCAAACAATGCACAAACAATGTTTGGATAGTTTGCAAACTGATAATATGCACTACGCCACTTCTTCATTCCATCTTCTGTTATTGAATTCCAAAGACGAGTGTTTGCAAGTGCATCAACGGCATAATCATCAACATAGAAATGAAGTGATGTTATAAGTCTTTTGTAGCTTCCCCCTGCTTTATCTTGCATTGCATTCTTAAAGAGTGTTTCTAGTGAGAAATACGGAAGGCACTGTATTGGATCCTTTGAGAACTTCTTTATGTTAAACTTGTAAACAGACTTTGCCATGAAAAGCAAAAACATCTTTCGATATTTGATTTCAAGTTTCGATGCAAGATTAATAATATCATTTCGATTATATTTTCCTGAGGTGACATAGTCAAAAAAGAACTTCTCAACAACTGACATAGCACGTGGATCTCCTGTGTTAATTATTTCAGGAATAAGCTCTACAATACCAATATAAAACTTGTTATGATAATATTCAAGAAGGTATTGCAAATATCCTTCATTGTATAATCCAGGATTCTTGATTAAATATTTCAGCATTCTTGGGAAGTATAATCGCATAATACTATCAAGTCTGTGGTCAACATGATCTATTGTTGATTTACAGTATAATATTAAACTTAATACTGAAGAAGGTTTCTTTTCAATTAAAGTCCTTTCAAACTCTTTTGGATTGATCTTGTTATCTTTGTCTTTAATAAATCCGTATAAAAACATCAAATCATCGATATCACAATTGTTGAGGTGTTGATGGATGAATTCAAATAGTTGAGCATTTTCTTTTATTGTTTGGCAGAACTGATGATACGCTGATGGAGTGCATTTGCATATTTTAAGGAGTGGAAGAATATGTTCATTGTTTGACATAATATGTGGTGTGATATCAGATGATAAAACAATTTCGGTAATTTTGTTGACATCATCAATTAGCTTTGCGTTATATGGAGCTGGTTCATCTAATGTCGACGAAAACTTGTCCAAATATTGCTGTATCTCATGACAAACATTTTCAGGATCAACTCTATTTGTAACCAAAAGCTTTTCAATGTTATCAGACTCTATGAGTGTATTGAATGCAAAGTTTTGTATTTCTTTTTGTAATATATTGATAAACAACGTCGCTTGGATTGCTTTGATTGGAAATCCCTTTGACGTTGTTGCGTTAATAATTGGAACAATCTTAGATAGTGCATCATTACTGAACTGCTTGACTCTATAAATATACAGTGATATTGTATCAACTTGATTCTTGATTAAATCCTGTATTAGGTGATCAATGTCAATACCCAATGAAATGTCATTAAATGAGCGAAGAAGCAATCCTGCAGTTTCAAACTTTCCGTCATTTAGAAGATCGATAATTTCTTGCTTTGCATCAGTTGTTTTCGGATTTATACAATTTGCTATGTAAATTCTAGATTCGATTGATTCTTGATTGATTAAAAGCTTAAGCTCTTTTGTATTATCTTCTTTTCTGAATGATATTTGGCTTGACAATTCGAATATTTGCTGGATTCGTTTATCGAAGCATCCGATTTCTGGATATGTTTTAGATGAATCAACATACAATGGATACTTTGTTGTAGCAAATGGAATAACAAAAGAATTAACAAATTCGATATATGGGTTACTTGCTAATTTCTTGGATTCCAAGATTTGACCGAGGAATTCAGCAATCTTCAGAGAAATATAACCGTTGTGCTGTGGATAAAACTCATATAACAGAAATAAATCATATACAATTGAATCAATGCCATTTGATGTTGCAAAAATATCAAGTGTTGCCAACTTTTCGATGTTAACATTATATTGGAATGAAGAAAACAAAATATATGCAATGAAAGCGGACTTAGAGAGAATCTTTGAGTAAATTTGCGAAATATCATTTGGTGGAGATTTGAAAACATTGACCAATCCATCAATTAACATATGAGCCACAAATCTTGCCCTTATGTGAGTCATTGAGTGTGAGAACATCTCAATTACCACATTATTATATACTTCATTCGTAAATTCGTCAACTTCCTTTTCAACATTATCGAGAATTTCAGTAATGAACTTCTGTGCGTCAATCGAGGCTAAGTATTGATGATTACATAAAGAAAGCATAACTTCATCATCTGCATTAAGTGTTAAAGCTGCCAAATTGTTGAACTGCTTTGGTGTTAAAGTTTTGATCATTTGAATGATAAAAGATCTCGTGTGGGGAGAACAATTAGGAAGATTTTGATAACAAATATTGGCTATCTTCATGAAATACTTTCTATTTGCGAAGTAATCAGAAGAAAATGATGTTTTCTTAAGGATTTCGAGACATTTGTCAAAGTTTTCTGGCATGAAATACAAAAATTGTTCCATGAAGTTATCATCATTAACTATCTCTGGATTCTTTGCAACGAGGTATTCCAAGAGATTAAAGTATTCTTTCGTCCTTGGATAAGTGATTGGAGTAAAATTGAGCAGCTTTCCAATCACTCTGAATGAAATAATATCATTTTCATAGCATCCAATGAGAAAAGAAAATTGAGTGAATTTCATGAGAAAATCGAAAACATTTTTATATTGGAACGAAGAGTGTACAACTTCTATTATTTTGAGGATAATGTCTTTGACTTCTTTAGTGCATTCTGTATGATCTTCATGATGTTTACTCATTTCCTGAATTATCGATGCCATATTTTTAATTATCGTTGGAAAATATTCAATTCTGTCAAGCAATTTGATCGTAGAGTTAAAGAAATGCTGTATAAATAATCGACTGAACATTACATATTGAAGAGCAAAACTTATTCCGGAATCTTTTTCAGTAATTTGTTCAATTATTGTAAATGTTACATCTTGAATGAACAAAACAGGTGCATTTGATGCAAAATCTGTTATTAATGTAGCAATATTATGATAATCTGAAATACAAGACTTTGATGCATAAATTACATCTGAATTTTTTGCAGAATAAAGATAATACTGCGGGTCTGTGGTAGGATGATCTATATATGTTATTTTCTGGTAATAACTCAAATATGAGTTACAATGTGAATTTATTTGCAATAATATTGTCTTAAACATTTTTTGAAGCAAATTATATTCCAGCACATCTGAGTTCCAAGATAAATAGTATCGGAGACTATGGTTTTGTGAATTATTTAGATGTAACGTTATTTTGAAAATCGATGAAATAAATAACTTAATTTGAGCAATTTCTTCAGCGAACGATTGCATGTTATCACAAACATCGCTAAAATTAGTCATTTTTCGTGTTTCTGTTGGAATTATTTTTAATATTTTAGTGATTATTTGTAATAACGAATTTATTATGTATTGAATATCCAATGAAGCAGCATCATACTTCACATTCATAAATACTTTGTCCGATATCATCATAAAACAATGCATTTTGTTGAATTTTTCTATATTTGTTTGATTTAACCTTTCAAGCAATCTAATAAGTTGCTTTAAGTGCTTTGACTTGAGAATCTTATTTTTCATATATACTGCACATATATTTTGTGCTAAAATACAAATATGCAGTGAATTTGAATTTGATATTTGAAAATCGCAGCATAAATGGTACAACAATGTATCAATTTGTATTAGCATTGATGAGTGGTCTATTTTTGGCAATACATTTGTCATTGATATCGATAATTCAATGAATAATGACGAATTTGTTTGTGGAATGTTATCATATATTATTAACATGTATTCAAACGCTTTCGTTGGTTCATATTTCGAGATTTTATTTGCAATGAACAATAATATATTAAAATAATTCAACATCGCTTTTGAACTCATTAATTCGAGATGATTATCGAGTAATTTTTGTGTAAAATCGTGAATAAATGATCTGTATTTCAACTCATTTCGTTCGGTTATACAAAATATATTGAATATCGTTTGAATTGTGTTAATTGAATTCTGATTTATTGAATCTATTGTTACAACATATGAACTAATGTACGTAGTCAAATATCTTCTAACAGCAGAGAATAATGCATTAAAACTTTGCACATTTTGTTGATGATACTGAGTCAAACTTGAATATAAAAGTCCAATAAGCGAATCTAAACGGACATTTTCATCAGCAAACAACACTGCAACATCATCTGGATCGAGTGTGAACTGAAAAATATTCAGTATATCAATGAATTTTTGAACTTTGATTTTATCATTTTCATTCTTGACAACATCATTATTAAATATCGAGCATTTCTTTGATTTTATCAACGAATGAATCTTTGAATTGAATTTTTCTTGGCAATTTGCAAGAGTTGCGGAATCAAGATCAAAAATCATTTGTTCAATTGTTTCCACGTGTTGCAAATCGAGTTCCATCTTCCCCAAAGCCTTAAAAAACGTGCTCTGACTGGCTGCTAACGTTCGTTTTGGGGCAGAACTCGACATTTAAAAAAATTAACATTGCTGCCTCCCCCTCACATTATATTCAGGGTCTTAAAAAATTAAACAGTGTCCACGCTCGAAAAAAGATTTTTTTCATGAAACCAATTAAAACTCAAAATCTATAGAAGTTATTTTGCTGAAATTTCCCTATTGTAATATAAACATGATGTTCAAGCTATTATGAAAGTTTTAACCTTTAAATAATAGTAAATTATACTCAAATAGCATTTTTTGATCCAATGATTCATTTGTGAATATAAGCACATTGAACACTTTGGATAAGATAAATATATTCTCCAGCTCAAAAATTATAATTCCATCTATCCTACTGAATCATATATCATTTCATTATCTTATCCACAATATTTAGGACCATATAAAAACTAGCAGAAGCGAAATGTTATAAAGGGGGCTGAAAACTAAAACAAGGGAATTTGAAAATTAAATAGGTTGTCCAAAATCTCAATATAAAGGGCCTCAAAAATCTAAAAGGGGGTTAAGTAAAATATGAGTTTTCCATTTGAGCCATCTCGGCCACAACAAAGTCCATATATTCAATGCTCGTACTCATATCTTCCGCACAGCCGTTCACTTCACAACGAATTTAAGGCTCCATTGTTCTTCTCTGTGACTCCAATTCCGCCAAACGCCGCTCCGATGCAATTGGACAATTTCATACAAGTTGTCGGTCGCTGCAACAATTGTCATGCTTTTGCAAATCCGTTATGCGATTTTAACAATCCAACTTCATACAAATGTAATATTTGCGGTCAACAAACGAGAATAAGGGAAGGAAGGATATTAAATCCACATCAAAAGACTGAAATCGTGTATGATTGCCGGTTTCCACACTCTGATGAAAAAGCAAAACATTTCAGACAGATTGATTACACAAATATCATCTTTGTCGCCGTCCTTGAGTTGAGTGAGTCAACATATCGTGACGACATTTACTTGAATACACTAGATAGAGTTTATAATGCAATTTCTACAATGACTACAGGCTTTGCGACAATTCTTGTATATAACAATGGCTTACTGATGCCAATGATTAGCGATGATCAGCTTAAATTGAACGTTTTCGTCGATTTGGAAGATTTTCATGTCGGACCTTCAGATTACTATTTATTCTCACTTGAAGATCACAGAGAGATTTTCCAGCAGTATGTAGAAAAGCTTAAGACACTTAAACCACAACCGGTTCGTCATTCATTACTTGAAATTATGAAAGTTTTGCACACAATCGTTGATGAGGACCTTGTCAATCCAATGATACTATGTTCCGAGTGCCAAATTGGTACACCTGATGAATTTCGCTTAATGGCAAACAGAACACTTCAAAACTATGATACATGTGATATTATTGCTGTTGAATCTGTAAAAGCAGCCAATGACTTCTCTTCTATCTTCAATTACATGTCCATGCTCTACGGGTACTTGAGATTCTACAAACGAGCTGAAGCTGATGACATTCCGCTCGATTTTGTCAACAGATTATTCCAATCGCATTTATACAACTGCTCACTTGTTATCAATCTTCCGCCATGTCTAAAGCTTATTGATATTCATGGCGCCGGCCTAAGAGATGGCTCTAATCACTATATCATGCCGATTGTTTGCACTGGCGATACAGTTTTCATTGAAGCCGATTACAACACATCATATCTCCCTCCAATTGTTGATGTTCAGGTTGTCGCAAGATTTGAAGATACAAGAGTGAAAAGATTTGCAAGAGTGATTAATCTGAGAATGAGTACAAGAAACACATCAGTTGATGTGTTTAACACAATGAATCATGATGTTTTGCTTGCATGTGTTATCTCGAAAGCAATATCAAATACAAGACCAGATGGATATCAAGCGCGTGCTGATGCTATTCAGAGTTTTGCTAAGACTTTTCTTCCAGCAAATGAAGTCCATATTCGCAACCAAGTTCCTGCAAGGCGTGGCCGTATACGCCAGCTCCTTACAATTGCTCCTGCTGTTTTGAATGATATTGGCGCAGCTCTTATATTTGGACATACAGTTGAAGAACTTGTGGGATATTTATCACCGGAATGCTGGATAATCAGGACTGACAATGCCGCAAGCGAAGTCATGATGCTCAGCGATGTCAAGGGAATTCCATATGGATCAGCACTTCTCGTGAGAATGAGCTCTATGAAGGCATACATTTTCGTCGACGATCAAGCAACATCCAACAATATTATGACTGCTTTATCAGACACCTCAAGCATTGCCTGCCGTGAGGTTATTGACAAGGTAGGAAGCGCCCGTGTTATCATCATTTGCAGAGAAATCAATTCATCACATCCCCTCGTTTCATATACATACACAATGATGAACAGCTTGAAATAAACTATATATTTGTTATATTAATAAATAAAGAATTTTAAAACATATCATTTTTTAAAAGATATCTTGCATTTAAGCAAAAATTAGACATTAAATATCAAACTGAATGTTGTAAATCACAGCTATATGAATATTGCTGTCGCATTTACATATTATGCGTGTTTCAATATTTCGTGATTCAATATAATGGTGAAATGAGAGCAGTTCAATTCCTTTTTCCATATGGTGATATCTTTAATAAACAAAAATATGGAAAAGGAAATTTACACAACATTTTTGATTTTACATGTCAGATAAGAAAAAGTGCTCGTTTAAAATTTCATTTTAAAAGATGTATTCCACTGAATTTATTCCAACATCAGAGTTCATAAATCAAGTGAACGACTTTATTGGTGCTGATGTTGACAAATCTGCAAAAGCGTGGGCATTTTTGCTTGATTTATCGAAAAATCATCCGATTTATTATCTTAAAACATGCATTGAACTATTAAATGACATTGAAACATATTCAGCAGATGTTGGTGCATTCGCTGCGACAGAAATTAAGCGATTTTTCACAGAAAATTCTAATCGACCAATATCAAAGATTGAAGATGAATGGTTTTCAGAGAAGTCATCACAATTAAATATACGAAATTCAACAAAAAATGCGCTTTTATCCGGATTGTGTTCAAATGAAGCAAATATTCGATCTTTATCTGCATATTCTATTATTTCAATTTTAAAAATTGAACCAGAAACATTCGAACCATTCTCAGAGATGTTGATTGGACTACTTAAAAAAGAGGAAGTACCTGAAATTGTCATGATTAGTGTTCTAGAACTCTTTACACAGCTTTTGGAGCAAAATTATATAGAAAAGAACTATCCAATGGAGCTGCCGAGTGTAATAATTGAATTAATAGAGTTTTGCAAATATATTCTCCCGCAATCGGAAATTCAAAATTCTTCAAAAATACAAGGATTCAAGTTCGTTGACATGTTGATTCAGCATTGCCATCTCCTTCTCTGCAATCAATCATTAATATACTTCTTTATCGATGAAGGAATCCAATTATATTTTAATTTGAAGCCAATTAAGCAAAAATCATTGAGAATTCAAGTATTGCATACACTATACCAAATATTTTCTACGTACTATCATTTAGAGCCAGAATTTCAATATTTATATAAATTTAAAGAATTTTTCACTCATTGCTTAAAATGCACAGACGAAGATCATGCACAAGCGCAGGCAAAGTACAATGCTAAGCTCGACAAAATGAAGAAATATCTCGAAGAAAAATGTCAAAATGGTGAAACTTTAACTGATAGAGATAAATGGCAACTTGAGAACATCAAACTTAAAGATATTCATGAAAAGGTCACTCCTGTTTTGTATTTGCTTGAAAGCTGTGCTGGATATGAATATAATCTAGCTAAAACACAACAGCAATACCATTTCTTCATTCAAAGTTTTGCAAATGAATTAATTCCGTTTTTGCTTCATTTAATGCTTCCATCAAATCCTAATGATGAAAATATTGAAGATCCAAATGACGAAGAGCCATCTTACTTTGCAACAAATGCTCTCAACAATGTTGTTAAGACATCAAAAGAAATTGCTTGGCAAATAATTCCTGATATCGCAGACAGAGTAATATCTTCGCAGCCTTCGACAGGAGATGTTTTAGTAACACTAAATTGCATTGCTGCATTAACATTTGGACCAACATTGGAACAAGGGGCTCCATGGATATATGAACACACAGTTCATGGAATTGTTCAATATTTCGCGAGAATTTCAAACTTAAGAATTGTTGAATCCGCTCTTTACACCATTTGGAGAGTTTTAAAGAAATATTTTTTGAATGTCGAAAACGACTTTTCTGGAATATTTCAAATAATCAAACTCCACAATGGCCGTTCCCGATTGATTCGAGTGAGATTGACTGACATTCTAAAAGTATCCCTCAAAGCAATGATGGTTCAAAATCCAGCAATGTTTAATCAGTATTTCAATGATATATACACAGTTGTTGCTATTCTTGCAGCGCCTGATGACGATGAACGAAATTTCCTTGTTGAACCGTACAAAGTCTTCGGTGATGCAATTTTAGAAATGGAACAATCAGAAGAAAATTTGACAATGCTTTTGAACTTTATTGAACATAATATCAAAGAAATGACTGGAAAAGGAACTATTGCTAAACCAACAGCCTTCAAGATGACAGTCCACGTCATTCTTATTGCTGCACTGTGCGCTAAGCTGAAAGGGCAACTCGCATCTCACTCCGATGAAATTTTATCAGCGTTGATTTCAACGCTCTCGAAATATGACAGAGAACTTTGGGCAGATACAATTGCAGCAATATCTTATCTCATTGCAAGTAACAGCGTGAGCTCTGGCCACTATTTCAGACTCATTGAGTGTTTAGACATTATTATGGACAACGGGGATCAAAAGTTGCGTGTAATAACACTCCGATTAATTGGACGATATATTTCTATTTCCAAGCCTCCAATTGCTGATTTATCCAACAAATACATTGAAAAATTAATGAAAATCGCAGAGGAATCAAGTTATGATCCAGATGAGATCATCAATGTAATGGTGGCTGTTCAGCAAATAACAAGATCATTAACAAGGCCAAGTGATGATCTTTTGACAAATTTGGTGAAATTTATTCATGACATTGTTGCAAACATTGGTCCATGCGATAATACAAAGTTATCAAAGCTCGGAGCTCTCATTTTGAGCACTTTTTATGCAATGACTGTGAGATTGGTTAAATCAATTCCAACATTCGTCAAAGATAATTATCAAGATATGGGCAAATTCATTTTATTCCTTCATGAAAGAAATGTCGTCGTTGATAATGAAAAGCAGACAGTGACTGTTGCAAGCAATGAGATATTAGCTATTTCATGCCAACTCCTTAAAGCATTTGGATTATCACTTGGAAAGAAAGCAAATGTTTTCCTCAATAAGAGAAACTTTATTGAAATTCTCAATCTCGCATGCGAATCAACAATTCCCGAAATCCAGCAGGTAGGCATTCAAGCCAAAAAGGTTATACAATCATTATAATATATTACATTTGTTTATTTTTTTTTTTTTTAAAAAAAGTATGATGTTAGTTTTTAACAATAACATTTATTTAGACAAAAAAGTAAATTTAATATATTCACTATGAATTGACCTTAATATTCATCTTCTCAGAAGCTACACAGTATATATTAATTTCAATTCATTGGTGTTCAATTTATTAATAAAATATTTTTAGTTTTTTTTTAAAGAAATGCTTTCGAAGAAATTTTCTGAATTTTTTCAGAGCTAATTGATAAACATTAAATTTAACTCTAATACTTTAAAACCATAGTTCATGATGTATTTTACAGAAATAGAAGAAAGCAACAAAATCCATTTCTTCCTCAGGAAATTCGCTTATGAAATGTTGACAAAATAAGAATCGCATTTATCAAATGTATCAATGCCATTTAGTTCAAACATACTAAACTTGAGCCTAAAACTATGACAACTAGCAGCTAATCCCATTATATATAGTGAAAGTTATAAACTTGAAGACTTAAAAGTGTAATCATATCGAAATTAAGTTAGGAAATATTCAAGTTAAAATTTGAAGCATTCTAAATAATGAATTATTTGCTCTGTGTGGTAAAGTTCAATATTCAAGTTGCTGAATAAATTATTGCTTGATATTTTCCATGCCAAAATTTTACTTTTCTTTGACTACAAAAATAGTCAAATTTTAGCAAGTCAAAAAAAGGAAAGTTGTATCAAAATACGTAACGGTAATAACGGTAAATGCAAGTGTATCATCGAAGGTGAATTCTATTTATTTAGGAAAGAAGTCATTAAATACAAACAAGAGAATAAGAAAGCTGAATTTCTAGATGAACTTGAGCTTTACGAGAAAACAAAAGATTTCAGGCTGCTGCCAAAGCTCTTTTCATATGAAGACCGCAAATCGTTTACACTCGATTTCGTTCCAGGATGCAAGTTATTTGATTCTAGGGATCTCGATGTATTCCTAAAACTTAATTTGGGCATCAATACCCAATAGCATATCTCCTTTTTGTTCAGCTGGGCCAAATTCATTCAGTAGGTTTTGTACATCGCGATATATCTCCAAATGGATCCATTCTGGATTCCTCACATCATTGACTATGGTGATTGTCGAATTGTGTGCACATGTCCAATTCTCTCCTCCAAGAATCACAGAAATGGAATTTATTCTGCACCAGAAATTTGCATGTCGAGGAATTTTTCAAAATCAAGTGATGTTTATGCATTAGGGTGCACTTTGTTTTATTTGTTTACCAGCAAAGAACCATACTCCAAGAAAACTCCAGATCAAGGAGAAATTGAGAACAGAAAATATATACTTGAGATGATGAAAAAGGAATTAGATGAATTTAAAAAGAACTTAAATTCAAATTCACTCAAATTTTTGCTTGAAAATCAAAAATTAGTTGAAGATTTGGCCATGTGCACAGCACAAGATTACGAAGAATAAGACGAAGAATTAACGAAAGATATCAAATCTTCTATCAATGGAGCCATTGCCGCAAACGAGAATTAATGAAGTCCAAGGAAAAAATGTTCGGCACTTCTGATGAAGAAATGATGGCTGCTGATTATCCTTTATCAGAAATCATACTAAAATGCATTGACCATGATCCAAAGGATCGTCCAAGTGCTGAAGCTGTTGCAGATTATATTTTTAAAGAAGCTCAAAAGCTTAAAGAGAACGAATCCTTTAAGGAACTTATTGCTAAGCCCGACAATCCTCCTGAGCGTTATGGCACTAAGGAATTAGTCAAATTAGCACGAATGGAAAAAATGATGATATAATTTGCATTTTGTGATTCATGTTTTGATTGTGTATATGGATGTTTGTCGGTTTCTTGTAATAAAACATATTTTACAAAATTTGATTGTGATGACAGCTAAATAATATTGATATTTCATAATAAGCACTGCAAAACATCATATCTAACCATTCAATATCTAACACACTTTGAGATGTAATTCATTTATCTTTCTATTTCTAAGAAAATGATGAACATTCTAATGGAGCTATCAGCACAGTATTCTTATACAATAAATTGCTGTCAGATTCTCAAAGTAAATTCTATATTGTGTAAGTATTATTAAAGATATAAAATGAAAATAAAGAATCCATCCCCAAGGCAATAAGAAAACTCATCAACAACCAGAATATCTCTTAGAACAACTTAGAAAAGATTTATTATGCAATCATAAATTAGCAAGTCCGACTAGTTCGTGTATGGGTAAAGCTAATGAAAGATGATACATTTATAATATTGGCAATGATCAAATCAAAAAAGGATTTTCACTCTTTAAGGTTATCTTTCGGAGCAAAAGAGTTGAATGTATCTTTATACTAGATTGAGTAACAGCTAACCACTAGATGAGCATATGTATTGAATCAGTTAGAAACTCACCCCACATAACTAACTTGAAGTTATTAGTGTTTTTTTAAAAAAGGAATTTTGCATTTTTTAGCGAGCGAAATTTAATAAAAGTCTTTGATCAAAAATTTAACATTTAAAGTCTATAGACAACAAAATAAATGAATTTCAACAAAAAAGTAACTGATGTAAGACAATGGGGAAAAAAGTCCCGAAAAAAACGAGCAAAATAACAAAAATGGAAGAACCTGTTTTCCCTAAAATTTACGTCGGAAATGCAAACCGCGACAGTATCCAAGCCAGCAGTCAAAGCGGCAGCTGGGAGACAACGTATAACTCGTATCTGAAGCCACAAGAAATAGATTCTCGTCCACAATATTTCGATTCTGTCGCTCTTCAAAAGACTCATTGGCAGGGAAACGGAGAATCCGCGGATATGATCTCTGAAACGAAAGCGAAGTACGTCGCCCATCCATTACCAAAGAAGGACCAAATATTGAATCGTCAGTCTTTAAACGTTTCAAATTACTCCGACAACAACGGTTTACCAATGGAAACACGCGAATCTTTGAACAGATACAAAGTTTCTTCTTCTATGGAAATCCCAAAGCCAACAATTTCACATCAACAACTTGCAGCGAGCCACATCGATCTAAAGCAGGCAGGAAGCAGCGACTGGTCGACTACATCAGGTTCTGCGTATACATATCATCAGCTGGGCCCTGCAAAGCCAGCTCTTTCTGATTTAAGGAGTGGAAATGGAACACGCAAGTCAATGGAAAACCAGAGCGGATTCCAGGTGTTTGTGTCCGAGGCACACGATAATTACAGGAAAATGCCTTATCAGCCGAACACAAACACAAATCCAGATTTGAGAAAGACTTCTATTCGTGTTGGCGGCGATGATGTGACATACAAAACAACAAACAAACACGACTTCAAGAAATTCACGAACTCTCCTGCTGATTATGAAGCACAAAAAAATTCAACAGCGCAATTGCAAAGATCTCAGTTTGATGTTGGTAACAAATCCCATCCGACAGAAAAATCAGCGTATCAAGAAACATTCAAGGGATATCCAGAAGCTAAGCCACCGAAACCAGCTGAAAAATCAGCCTTCATTTCTCATCACGATTATCGAAACTGCAATGAGACATTTAAGAGCTCTTCACAGGATGCTTATGTTCCTCTCAACGGAAAACCTGCTAAACCAGCTGACATGAACCTCAACGCATCGCATGTTAAGCTTGGAGAGGCAAGCGTTAGAGAAACAACATCTCTTTACAACGAAACATTTAAACCGCAGCCATTGGACCAAAACACACGTGTTGATCCAGCTGAAGTTCGCGCTTTCCACACTAAACATCACGCGAACATCGAAACAATCGTTGGCATTGAATCGAACAAAACCATCAATCAGACATCATATGTTGCACATCCAGAAGCAAAACCGCGCGAACCAATTTGCAATGATTCAAACTCGAGACCTATTTGCATGGCTGATCCATCTTCGATACAGATGGTTTCAACAATGAAATCGGACTTCAAAGCACCATCAAATGGCGGTCGCAATGAAGCTGTGAACAACAGGCTTCAAAACAGCCACATCCAGTTGGGTGGCTTGAATACTGAGTGGAAGACAACACAAAGTGATTACTTCCAATACAAGACATTCAGAAGAGGTGATTAAATTTGTTTGTTATTATTTTAAACAATTTTGGTTGTATGTAAGAAAGGAATAGAATAATTTTAGAATTTCTCGAAGTAATAAACTACAGAAATGAGAAGGAATATGATCAAGAAGGAAAGTCCAGTAGAATAATTGATCCTCTTTTCCATCAAAATAGCGTTTCTCAGGAAAACTGCAACGACAATACTGAAGATATCGATAAGAGGGAAGATGAGGGTGAACATAACGTCTGTTCGTTTCAGTTTGAATAGAATCAAAGAGATTAACATCAAAGCAGGCATTTCAAGTAGAGCTGTCATGATAGCACTCTGGTTACCAATTTCCATGGACAGGCCGATGTTGCCGTTCAAAGCGAACTTGATAGCGTTCATGTATTCAGCAGCGTTTGGAATCAAAGTGTAGAAAATGAGACCGACGAAGCGCTGTGAGAAGTGCATCTTTTCGATAGCTTCTGGGATCTTTTCAGTCATAACGTGAGCCATCATTGAGAAGGTGACTGTGGAGAGAATGAGAATTATGATGGCAGCCAATTGGCTCATTCCGCCTGATTCCTCGTCGACGTGATCAATCTTGTAGATGTGCGCGTGTGTTCGAACTGAGAAAACGACGGAGATGATGTAAATGATTGGCATGCAGATAGTCATGAAGTACATCAGAGGAGCAGCGTAAGCCTTGTAGATAGGATCGTCGACGTAGTTTGCGAGATCGCGAGATGTGCAGTATCTGCAGTTAAACGTTTGATTTCCGAGCTCTGTGCCGTTCAATTCGCATTGCTTGCAGTCCATTATTGTTCCACCGTGGATGTGGTAGAAGACTGAAGGGAAGAGCACTGAAATAATGGCGAGAAGTAAGAAGTATCCACCGATAGATTGAGCTTTCTTGTTCAAAACTGTTTCCTTCCATTTCAAACCAGCAGCGAACATAGCGACACCAGGAATGATTAAAAGGTTCATAAGGAAGGCTCCAGTGATGGCGGCACGTGTGATTTCGACCAAACCTTTCTTCAAAGAGAAATAGTACAAAAGTAATTCGATCGATGTGATGAAGACAGAACAGAGGATAGAACCGATGATAATACCAAGATTCTTTGAGAGGTCATCAACGCATACACCAATGAAGTAAGCGGCAGGTGTTGCACCGAGAAGTGCGAATAAGCTACCGAGAACAGGATCTCCGAGGCCAGTGTGTCCGAAATCGACGTATCCGACGAGAAGTGCCAAGAATACGAAGGGCATGAAGTTGATAAAGATAACATCAAATCCGAAAATTGAGAATTTGAAATAATACCATGAGCCGGACTGATTGCACAGTAACAGAGGGATTCCTGTTTTCTTCTCAGAAGATTTAGCGTAGTAGATATCGGCTGGGTTCTCAAATAAGCATAATCTCAACAATTTAAACATTGTTTTCGCCATAGGAATGAAATAGACGAGTTCCCACGAACCAGCGCCAGCAATAACAGTCAGTATACCGTAGAAAGGTGTGAACAAGTACCAAAGTATCTTTGAAACGATCGATTGCTTTGTTGATTGCTTTGCGTACGCGATTTTACCGAAAGGATAGATCACGAACACGGCAGTTCTCAAGCAGAAGAGTCCATGCCTGTAAAACACACCTGTAATGAAGAAAAAGAGCGATAAAACAACGAAAGTGAGGCTAATCCACCAACCAAACAGTAAAGTCCATATTACATTGCTGATAGAGAATGTTCTGTGCTTCTTGAACGACTCCAATGCTTCAATTGTTGGCAAGTTCAAATCGTTCCTCGGCGGTGTTGGTCTATAACCCATAACGTGAGGCATCTCATCAGCGTCGATGTGGACGCTGGAAACTTCACTGCTGTCGTCATCGTCGTGTTGGTTGGTGTAGTTGTTCAATTGGACATTGTCAATCAATGGCTGCGACGACATTTTTGTATTTTAAAAAAAAAACATTTCTCAAAATATGATCGGTAAATTTAACCTAAATTTATACTACTTCTAGTTTCGTATTCTAAACCAATTTATAACAAAATTATCGAAAAATAAATTTAACTAAAATTTCATCATAAAATCATCATATAATACATAAATATACAATGTCAAAACTTCTAACGATGGATTCAAATTTTAAAAGTGACAAAATCATAAATTATTATTGATAAGATTAAAATAAGTTTTGGATAAGGTTAATGACTTTAGTTTTTATGTGTTTTTTGATAGCGATAGCATATTTAAAATCCCATTTTCACAAAAATATTGAAAATCAAACATTTATTATTTTGGTCGTACAAAAAACTTGCTTGTCTCAGTTTTCTGTTTTGTGTTTGAAAGGCGTCGATCTGAGTATGGAAATGGAATCGAGCAAAGACCCTAAAAGCGAAATTTTTTAATTCAATATTTTTATTAATTTTGACTGTCAGGCCTATGGAACATCACAATCTCTACAACTCATGAATAATATGCTACCGTTAGATTCTTGAACTTTGAGATGCTTATTTGATTGAAGGTCTGAAACCTAATATTTCAAACAACCATCTAATTATCTATCAATTAAACTACAGATTGCTTCCAATAAAGCTTATCAAAATATATTTTCCTAATCATGACTTTTAAGGAATATAAGAGTTGTCATAGGAACATATTCGTCCACTGAATCAATATTTCGATTTCCAAAATGTTATGAAGTGATAATTATATCGAATTTGATATAAAATCAAACTCACATTCTTTATAAGCTCAATGAATTTGAGAGTATAACCAATAAAAGCATATAACAATGTGGATAAAAGTAAGTATTCCATCAAGAAAATTGCGGTTCGTCGTATTCGTTGAGTTGAAAATATCAACATTAATCATTATGTCAGATCTTTAATTTACGTGTCAAATATTTCTCCGGTTTAAAAGCTGTGTGATTATTTTGCAAACGGATGAGTGAAGAGGAATATATGTATTCAGACGAGGAGCCAGAATCCCACGAGAAACTTCTCGCTGAGAATAAAAAGCTTAGAGAACAGATCAAGAGCCTCAAAATGATGGAGGATGCTGTCGAATATGATCAATCATTAAAAGTTGTAGGAAAAGGAGCAAAAAGATTTAAAGCAGAGCTTCAAGAATTGAATAGCAAATTACAACAACTCGAAAAACAAAAGAAATGAAAATGATTTAATTTTTCAATGTTTTATTATATCAAAAACAATCTCAAAAATATCTCGCTTGTGTTCAGAAATAGTATATTTATTGTAATTTAAACTTTACCATTAAAATCATATATTTTTTAGATATCACATTCTTATATACATCAAAATTAATACTCAACCGTAATTTGCAAACATATAAATTTATTATTTCGAAAATATCAAATTTATTTTTTGAAAATATATTTTTGACCAAAATTTATAAATAGAAAATATCTTTCTGGATTGTATGAATTTGTTAATTTTCAGGAAAGCTATGAATGTCCATATCCAAAATGCTGTTATTTCAAATTTGCAAAATCAAATCTTTTTTATTTTTGAAATTTTGAAATCTGATGCGACATCAATAGATATGAATTATGGCCCAAAGAAATATATAATTAAAGGTAAATTATGACATGTAAATAAAACATGCCATGTAAATAGAAATCCTAAATTTTAAACGTTCATCATCATTGGTTTGTAGAAAATTTTATATTATACAGAAAGTCCATAGTGTATACATTCCAAATATATCAAAATTTTGATTTTTTACTTTCGAAATAAAACTTCAAAAAAAAAAATGTCGGAGGAGCTCCAAGAGGTCAACATGTCGTACGTCTTGGCATGGCATCCATACTCACGCGCCAATGACCTTCCAGAGGCTTTCGGACAGTTTGCTAAGGAACTTGAAGTCGTTGCGAGATCCAGAGGTGGAGTTGCCGCAGTTGATTTATTTACAGGACGAGGCCTTCAAAACGGCGCTCACATCGCGAAGACTATTCTCCAATCCGTCGTGTTTGGCGTTACTGATGTTTACGATCTATGTTTGCAGCAGGCCGATGAAATCGAAAAATGCTGCATCATTGAAGAGCACGATATGATTGCCAACGTCAAAGGTTTGGAGCAGGGTGAGCGTGTTGCTATCCATTTTGGTCCTGTTCCTGAGCTCTTTGACTCACTTTGTGAGTATCTCTGCTGCAATGTCCTTCGCCGCGTCTTAGAGATGTGGATGGCCGTCACTTACGTCAAAACAGCCCAGAAAGTTGTCGATGGTGACTTAAACGCAACAGTTTCTGATGAAAAGATAGTCAAATTCTTAACATACATCGCGACAGAGTTATCAGAGCCTCCGCTTGTTATCGACGATGACCTCCTTGAGTGGATCAAGGAAGCTGCACAGGAGTCGATTAAGGAACTTGAGACTCAATTCCAGTTCTTCAAAAAGCAGCCAGTACACCGTATTGACGACTTCGTCTTGCTGATCAACTGGCCAATGTTTTTCATCAACTTATACAATGATATTCTTGTTATTTCTGAAATTATTTACGCTTCCTACGGTAGCAGCAAGTCTTGGGACCAGTCGCCGCTCTTACTCCCGATTGTTATGATGAGTGCCGGCGCTGTTTCACTTCAACGCACTATTATGAATGTTTTCAAGACATGCATCCCAGAAAATGCGCCAAAAATGCGTGCTCATCAACGCCTCATGCAAAAGTTATTCCCAGCTTAAAAAATTATATATAATTTCCATTTTTTTAATATGAATACTTTTCATTTGTGAAATAGACATCGAGTGCAATATTCAACTATTGCTTATTACTATCTGAGATGATTGAACAATGAAAAAGACTCTATATTAAAATAAAATATATTTATCAACCAATAAAATATCAAAATAGAAGAGTTTTGAGTCGAAAAATCTTCATTATTCAATGTGCAGCCATCAAATTTATCAGTGTTCAACATCAAACTTTAAAAAATGTATACGATAGATACGATTATTTTCAATTCAAAATCGGTCTTTTTAGAAAAATTTAAAAGTATATAATAGATAGTAGAATCTTCCATACACACGATTATTTTCAAATCTTAAATTTGTGAATAAGAATTATTATCGTTAAGGAATCGTTTGTTTTCGTATTGTTCTATTCCACGCATGCTGCAGTGTTATGATATTTGTTCTGATTAGATTTTTTGGCCAATATAATGTTTTCAATAGAACTGTGAATAACAGTTCACTCTTAATTTGGCTGCTCTTGAAATGTGCTATTTGCTGCTTCTTCACTATGGAGCTATTGAATATGACTTATGAAATTGCTTCTATGGGAGCTTTGACGTCTCTATACCTCAAAAAATACAAACGGAAACCACAAATGTCCAAATTAATGGTATTTCAAGCACTAATTATTACATTAAATCATGTAATTTCCGACATTTAAGCAGTTGGTCAGTCTATTTTGGCAGTATTAATGATATCTTCTTCCTTCACACTCTTTGTTTATTTGAAAATTGTTGGTCCTCTAGATATCCAAATCTTGGGTGTGCCATTTCTTTTTGGTTATTTAATAGCTCGATTGTCAATCATCGTTTTTGTTCAATTTCGTGTCAAATATTCAACGGATATCAGCCTGCTGGTCATTTTATATGTGTATTTTTATACGACTCAAATACTCATCAAAACAAATATGTAGAAGGATGCACACATAGTTGTGGAAATGATGCTGAAAGAGATACAATAAGTTATTCATATGGACTTCAAAAATTTGAATCCTGCAATGTAAGCAAAAATATAGCAGCATCGGGTATGGGGATATCAACAGGAGAATTAGATCTTGAAAATATAATAAGTTACTGAACATTTTTTACTAATATTGGAGGTTATTTATTGATAAGCGATATATATCGGTATTCTGATCAAACTTATATCTCTAACTGTAATATTATCAATAATTCTCATATACAGAATTATTTAGGATTAATTAGCAGCTATGAGAAAATGACAATTGAAAGCTGCCACTTTCTAGAAAACAATGCAAATGGTTTTGGCAAAATTTTCCAGTCATATGATTCAGCCCCATTCGAAGTATTTAGTTGCTTTATGGATAGCTACACAGTAACTGGTAAAGCAAATATTACAAATATTTATAATTACTCAACAACATTAAAACTTCAGCATTTATTATCTTATGAGTGTCATGCACAATTACCTGTGTATTTGGATTTTCCGAATGATAAAGGAAAATGCAGCAATCATTTGATTGTATATGAATTCATTAAGGTTGTTCTATTGTCTTCGCAAGCACCTTACATTTAATATCTTGTTTGAAATAAAAGTTAGATTTATATTTCATATCGATCAATCAATCATATCGAGGTGCTAATATAATACATGCAGTTTGCTTTCTTGATGGTGCGCAGAATTCCAGATCTCAATTCTTTTATGATCCTTCAACTAAAATCTAAAAATATAATTTTCTTAATCCTGATGGCTTTAATATTTAAAACTCATGCATTTGTATATGCACATTCTTGTATTATATTATTGTCATAAACAGACAATTGTTTGAATAGAAATAATGTCATTAATGTTCTTCAGATGTCTTTAATCAATTCATTAATGTTTGGAAGCTGAAATGTTAAAGAAAACTTCAGAGTGATTTTAAATATCATTCTAACCTCTTAAAGTTTAGTAATGAAAGTTGAAATTTTTCAATTTAATTCTCATGGAAAAATTTGTGAAAGTTTATATTTGAGGAAAGCAAATAAACGATGAGTGAAGGGTATTTATAATACAAAAATATAATTATGCTAAAGCTGCATCCATAACTCTCTTTGAGCGCTGTGGCTTTTCTTGTGGCTCCTCTTCTACTGGTTCCTCCTGTTTCTCATTCTGTTTCTCTTCATATTCATCGAGTTCGTTCCATAATTTCTCGAATTCTTGTTCAGCCTCAGCGTCCTGTACTGGATCAAGGCTCTGACCGAGGAGTGTCGCAACTTCATCCATTTTCTCCTTTTGCTCTGCAAATTCGTCCATAAGATTTTCAACCATTTCTGGAGTAAGTTGTTCGTTCATCTGCTTAAGAACAGTGTTGGTCATCTGCATGTTGTTTACGAATTCGCGTGTGATTCGTGCCTGTTCGAGGTTATTTAACTGTTCTTGGAGATTAAATAGCATATTATCAGCCTTTTGTATCAAAACTTCTCTTGCTTTCTTCGCCTTTATAACCATCCTCGCTCTGTCCTTCTTTCCTTCCTTTGCCAATTTGACTGCGAGCTTAATTTCTCTTTCATTATCCTCATTTAAGCGAGCTTGGTACTTTTTAACTCTATCTCTGTTGACTTTTAGTGTCAAAACCGCTTCGTCGTACTCCTGATCGCTCTCGTTCGTCTTCTGTGCAGAGCTCCAACAACCCATTGATTTCGAAATCTGTCACCTTTTGTCATTTTTCTTCACCATCCACTAACTCATTTCCAAGCAATGATTCTTATATATTTACAATATACTGTTGATTTGGAGTCATATGATGATACTATTGCTGTTAAATATCGATTTCATCTTTTCAATATTAATCATGCTTCTATACATGTTTTAATATGTAAAGATTTACTGCTGTACTATGCTGATTATAGCTATGCAATTTTATTGTTCTAAATCATGTTTTTAACAGAGATAATATTCGATGAATATCAATTTTTTATTTTTGCCTTTTCATCCGATTTGAGCAACCAGTTTATAATATATTAATTTCCAAATAGTACAAAAGGAACACTCTTGAACTAAACCATATTATTATGCATAAAGAATCTGAAATATTGCAAAAATTATTGATCTATTTTTTTCAGTTGTTTTGTATTGAAAATCACTTTCTAAATAGATTCTGAATATTTTCAAAGCTTGGCTCTTCAAAACCCAATGTGTCAAATGCTGATTTGAACTTTGGATTTAAGAATAAATAAAAGCGGAAACTAAACAAAATCATTTATTAAAATAAACAATAAATCACTGTAAAAGATTTTGAATTTGATCCATCTCAAGAACTTTCGTACGCAGAAAATCAACAGCATAAAGTTGATTTGATATTCCTTCGTCAGTTCTTCCGCCGAAAATATAAATGTTTTTATCAGAAACAGCGGAGCATGGGAAGAACAGGGATTGTGGTGCTTGGAACTCATTCTTGAAAACAAACCACTGACCAGTAGGCGCAAGACAGAATGGAATCGAACTTCCTGCACCACCAAAGAACCAAATGTGATCCTTTGCGACGAATGAACATTGTCCGACTCTGCGCGTTGGCTCAATACCGAGAACATCGAGTTCTTGCCATTTGGATTTCAATGAAGAAAAAACATATGTTGATGTGTTATCTATTCCACCAACAATATAAACTTTCTTTCCAACTTCGTGCATCGAATGATACGATAGATATAACGGTTTGTCTTCAAGAACTTTGAACTTGTCTGATTTTTGTTTCTCGAGATTAAGTCTATGTGAAGGTTCTTCTGCTTGAGTATCTGTTTCATTCGATTCATTTAGTTTATCTCTCAGAGCTACTTCGCTCCAATTTTGTGTTTCGAAATCATAATAGAATGTTCTAAATGGCTGTCCGCCAGTGAGAAGCAATCCACGATTTCTCCATTTGCACATTGCAAGACCTGCTCCTGACAATTCGCATCCTTCTAATTGTTTCCACTCATTATCTTTGAACACCCAGAAATCACTCTTAAAAACATTTGGACCTTCTCCTCCATAGACATAAATTGCATCATTGATTGAAATGGCACAGCAATCGTGTCTTGCTGCGAATGGTAATTCTGTGACTTCCCAGTTTTCTCCATCAAACATCATGCATTTGTTCGATACAATGCCGCATTCATCTCTTCCACCAATAACCATGAATTTTCCATTTGCAAAAACTGATGCTGCTCTTTGAAGACGCAAAGGAGCTTTAGAAACAAGTTTCCATTTCAAACCTGCCTCCTTTGCTGAATTTGTTCGTCCGTACATTAATGCTGTTTCTTGCATCATTTCATAAAACTGAACAGCGAACTTTTCATAACGAAATTCGAGCTGAATTGGGGTTTGAAGAATGGGATGATTAACTTGAACATATTTTTCGTTTAATTTGACATTAGTATCGATATATTGGAATTTCTCGCGTTCTGTATTTGTTAAATCTAACATTCTAAAATATGAGTTTGAAAGAACGAGTCTATAATATCTTCCTTCCTTGGAAATAGAGTCGTAACATGCAACGAAATATTCATCCATAGGAAGAGTGTATTTTGGTAATACCTTTGAAAGATTGTCTGCAGAGTTCTCCTTCATTTTGCATGCATCTTGAAGTCTTCTTATGTCGTTCATTTTCTCCAAAGCAACAATAAGTGAGCAATAATCAGGATGTCCGCTCGGTGTAGCTTCGAGAAGTCTTTGGATGAGCGATCTATAATTCGGCGCACGCTGTACTGGTCTCACAAGTAAAGAAACGATTTCCAGGCCTTTGAGTTCAGGAATTTCTTCGATTGTTTTGTATTCATTTGCAAATTGAGCACTTTTTTCGCGCTGCTTTTGCAATAGATCTTTAATTTTTGGGAATATTGTTACATAGTCGTTATAAGAATTTAGATCATTTGCCAGCTTAATGAGTGTTGTTCCGAATATTGCGAAAAATGAAACTCCGTTTTTCTTGAATTCTTCAACAATTCCTTGATGAATGATTCTCGCTGTCATGAAGAATGAATCGAATATTGTTTCTAATCTTGCATTTAATAACTTTGAATTTCGAATGAAAGGAACTATATATTTATCAATAAGATCCAATGAATCGCAATAATTAATCTCATTCTGAACACATTCGTCGAGAATGAAATATCTCCTTTTAGCACTCTTTCTCTGCTTTTCTGATAAGTTTGCTGCTATGTATATCTGCTGATTCAAAATTAATTCAATTGGAAGTTCATCTTCTATTTTTTCGCCTGTATATGTTGTAGGAACGATCTGGTCGCAGTCGATATCAAACATATTCGACAATGAGTAGCATATATCGATAAATTTAAAAGGATAATGTAACGAACATTTAAATTCCATGATATATTCACCTTGAAAGCTGCAAATTGGGATCGAGAAGTTGTTTTTTGGATTGGTTGTATTATCTTTTAGTTCTAAATATGAATTTATATTGCCAATGTTTTGATTCTCGTTTGGAATTACAACGATATGATGCAAAAACTGGCTAATGTTGTGATTGCTTACGTACCAAGACGTGTATGGCGTGCAAATGAATAATTGAAATACTCCGCTTATTTTAAATTGCGATATAAAGTATGCTATCGCGCTACTCGTTGATAAATCTTTAATATCTATATAAGGTACAAGCATGGATTCATTTTTGTGCACAACTTTTACTTTGCTGAACGAAGCCCATGGAGGTAAAGTCATATTTAACTTTCTCCTCTCTTCTTTTTCATAGCCCTCAAATAAATAACCTTTCTAAAATTTAAATTCGATTTTAGACTCATATAAACTATATTGTCGCTAAAACTCAATGCACATAAAAATAACTCATGTATCTCATTCATATATTATAAAAAGAAGAATTGATTTTAATAAATTGATATTGATGATTTTATAATTATGGGATATATGGGTAAAAATTTGGTTTTAAAATAAAAATTCATAAGATTTATGTCAATATTTCTGCATCACATATTTTAAAGCTGGTCACGTGGAACTTTCTTTGTGACTTTCTTGTAGTACTTCTTCGGCTTCTCCGGAGAGTCCTCTCTTGGCTCATTCTTGTTGTACTTGACGACCTTGCGGATCTTCTTGCCCTTCAACTCTTCTTCGTTGAACTGGTCAGCCTTGACAAGCTTGTGGTGTGTCTTCGGCTCGACTGGCTGCTCGACAGCAACTGGTGTTGCATCATAGACATGGATGAAGCACTGTGTGAGCATAGCAGCGAAGTTTGAACCGAGCAAGCTCTGGCCATGATCGAGGGCCTCGACATCAGCATAAACCATAGAGAACTTCTGTGGAATAGCACAGATAGCCTGGTGGATGGCCTCGATAGCTCTAGCGAGCTGATCAGCCTTTGGAATTGGGAATTCTGCCTCTTTCTGTGGGAAGTCGGAGATTGTAACAGCAAACTCAACGAGCATTGGGAAGACCTTCTTCTGTAAGCGCTTCTCGATGTCAGCTAAGTTCTCGAACTCACCATCGATGTTGCCCAATGAGAAGACAACATAGAGGAGGCGAGCAAGTGAAATGAAATACTCTGGATGCTTGACTTGTGGGTAAACCTTCTTGACATTGATTAAGCAGCTGTAAACGTAGCCCTTAAGGAAGATTTCAGCAATGAACTGGTAGATAGAGAGTGTGTTGTTTGCTGTGATTGAGAGGTATGTACGTGCTATGTTCAAGGCCTGCTTGACTGTGTCTGGGACTAAGTAGTATGAGTGAGCGATGAACTTGCAGACGTTTGTAACAAGCTTCTCAACACCCTTAACATCAACTTCTGGAGTGCCGAGTCCGAAGATTCCCTGTTCATCGATGTATGTGCAGAGCTTTGTCATGAAGGCCTGTGCGTATGGTGTGATGAACAAGCTGATGATGGAGTTGATCAAGTTCTTAGAGTGGGATGGCTTGACAATAAACTCGTTGAGTGTTCCTGTGAGGTGTGAAAGATCGTGCAAGAGAACCTGCTCGATGAGGACGTTAGCCTTGCCGCCGTAGGAGTAGACGTGGAAGAAGGACTGGACGACTGTCCTTGAGACTGGGGAGTCTGGCTGTGAGAGAGCTGGGTTTAGGAGTGTTCTAAGGATGTGAGAGTCGGTGTTCATGATAACCTGATAAGCAGCTTGGTAGAGCTGATCTGGTGCTGGTGTAGAGATTGATGTCATGAAATGGAGCATTGGTGCTGATTTCTCGAGAACGTTTGCCCAAAGATGAACCTGAGCTGGATCTTCTGGAACAAACTTCCAGAGGGCCTTGCCCTTGTTGTCCATAACCTCGACAGAGATCTTATCCTTGCCAATCTGGAAAGCTGTTGGCTTAACGTTGAATTGTTCCTGCTGCTCGTTGCCTTTGAAATTGTAGATATAGAATATCTTGTTGGCATCCAAAACTGCCCAGAAGCCTGGCTTTTTGCCCTTCTTGCACCTGCAGATAGCAAGATGTGGATTTGGATTCGGCTTTGTGAAGTTGATTGGGAATATCTTCTGTGTGATCCACTGGAGGAATGCCTGTGGCTGCTTGGCTTGATGGAGCATCTTTACCAAAAAGAGTGTATAAACATCGGAGCCATTTGCGGGAATGGAAGCTGGCCAGTAATTAGCGATGAATTTGAATACTTCTGGGTTGATGTTCTGCTTGAGGTAGTCAGCGAAGTCCATGATCGTTTGAGATGGGTTGATTATCAAATCTTGTGGAGAAGCGGCGTTAAATTCGTTCAAAATTTCTTCGAAACTGTCCTTAAGTGGTCTTCCGTGGAATGGCGCCGCAGTGTCGAATGTCTGTTTCTTTAAGTTTTCGTAGAAGTCTGCCGGATATTTATTGAACTCGTTAAATGGCATATTAGCGTTGACTGTTGAATAAACAGATGAGTTTACCATCGGTGGGGGTGGAATGGACTCCTTGATGGCTGGTTTAGGGGCTTCTGGAGCATGTTTCTTCTTGTCACTCATTTTTTTGCGTTAAGTTTACGTTACATAACTTCTTTACATATGTAAACATTTCAATTCCATCTTTTGTTGATTTCTCGATATAACAACTTTAGTACACTTATTATCACAAAGAAAATTCAATGTCATAAGTATTTATTTTACATGTCAAATCTTATTAATAGAGATTCGAATTGTTCTTGTTACTGATAAAATATTTTCAAGTATTTTGTTTTCAACATGACTATATCTCTTGAAGTAATGCACAAACTGGCGCGATATTGAGCACTTTTCGCATTAATATGCAGATTTAGCAAATGTCAAAGTTTATAAATGTGAAAATACTCATACCCTCATTAACTTAAGATGAATATTTTTCAAACGTGTTTTTCCACTCGGCCTCTGACTATCCTCTTATATCTGAGTTCTTCATGGATTGACATTTACTCGATCTTCAATAAAAAAATTTAAAAATTTTATAAAATTTATTCAAAAAACACTAAATCAACAGCAAACGAAGAGATACAAATAATAAATTATATTACTAATTATATGGAATAATTAATTATGTGCTCAATTTGACATAACCTTTCAATATCAAAATAGAATTCAAATTTTAACTTTAAACTGATCTATTGAACAGAAAATTGAATAGCAGAAAATGAGTAAAAATAAATAACTTGATGATTGTCATTGTTTTCATTAAAATATGTTTTGTAAAAATTTTACATGACATATTTCATTTAAAAATGGAAACGAATGCTGTATTAGATATTTTAAAAGAAAGAAATAACGAATTAGCAATTAGAATGCAGAGGCTTCAGAAGCTTGAAGCGAAAATAGATACAAGCGTCGAAAATTTGCGGGAATTATACGAAGTTTTATTACAATCTCAAGAAGCAAAATGTGCAGAGATGGTAGAGTTCGATGATGAGATAAAGTATATAAACAAAAAACTATTTCCAACACATAACTCAAATAAAAACCTCGTGAGAAAGAAAGATGAAAGCCAAAAGCTTCTACTTGAACAAATCAATCATGTTAGAGGACTGGATGATGCAGAAGCCGTTAAATATCTCATTTCTGACGATCCAACACTCAAAATTTTATCTAACGATATTGAAACAATTAATACTTTCATCAAAAAGTACGAATCATTCCTCCTATAGCTTTACATCAATAACGGTCATTACTCTCCTCATTTTTACACAAAAATATGATTATATAAATAGTATTTTAACCGTTGAGCTCAAAAAAGATAGCTTGCAGCTCTGTAATAGAAGAAATAATATCCAGTGATACTTGGCGTTTATTAATTTTACCAAAACTTTTCATTTCTGGATTAACAAGTTCATTGTTACTTCAAATAAATTCAAATTACCAATATATGTTCAGCATTTCAATACGATATCTGTATCAAACAAGATATTATATTTGATATCTAAATGACAAAATCTATTCTTTAATCATTTACAACTAAATACATAGCAGGATGGCAGCTTGCTGATATGGTAATAGTAAAATATTTGTATTATATTAAATCATATTTTTGGTCACATGCTTTGACCAAATAGCATTAATTCAATGTCAGCTGTAACAATATTAGTGATAGAAGTGTTTTTTTTTGATATGACATATTTTACTACTTTACATGTCAAATTTAATATTAAAAATGGCAATTCCTGAGATAACATTGACTTTTCCTCCCGATGTGGACAATTCTCGGCAGTTCCACATATGGGAGGAGCGAAGGGAGGAACTTGTCCATCTTTTCGGCCATTATCTTTTGATGCTTACCGAGGCAGAACTGATTAAAAATTTTGAGAATTGGGAATCCAAACTGAAAGAGCTGCAATATTCTGACAGATGTAACAACTATTTACTCGCGTTATTATATATATCGATATTACATTACTTCACACGCTCAGCAGATTTAATTCGAGCAAATTTGAGTTTCATGCGAAAGCTTCTCGAGACTAAAAACCGCACACAAATCATGTGTGCAGCCCAAACATTTGCTTGGTGTGCATCAGAATCCCAAGAATGCATCGATTTTTTGCGAGAATTATTAACACGCGCTTCTAAATGGATAACAAGTCAACACACAGCTTTTTCAGCACTCTATGTGCTTTTTAAAGCAGGTAATTTCTTGCTTCCAAGCGTATACGAAGAAACAACAAATAACTACAAACAACTCTGCACATGGCTCTCATGCGATGATGTGGACTTACAGATTATGTCAGCGAAAGTCTTGCAGTTACATTTTAAAGCATTAAAAAACAATGTTACACAAGTTAATTCACTATTTTCCGAGTGTCTCCATAAAATCAGCATACAGAGCCAAAATCTTTACGGATCCATTCGTGTTATCGACAACATACTGCAATATTATCAAAATCCAAATCAAGCAATGGAAGTAATGGAATTAGTCGAGAAATTCCCATATTTGAAGTACGAAAACTTAAGTTATTCATGGTTCGTTACGTTGCTCAAAATAGTTGAGAACAAATTTTTGGCAATTATAATCACACCAGATTCTGCTCCACGCTTATTATCGACATTATTCGCAACCTGCAAAAAGTTTATGACATTGCGTTTATATGAAAAGCTTTTTCAGTTCTTCCAGGCTTTTAATCCTTCGACTTTTCGTTCATTTTTACCAAATATTATCGATTTTCTTGCAAGCACAGTCACTGAGCATCGATATCCTCAACTATGTGCAATTGCGTTTGATTCATTAAGTTATCTCATTGACACATTCGAAAAAAGCATAATAATACAACCGTCGTTCTTTTTAAACGCAGAACCATCACCACAATATGTATGCGCGTTACGTAAATCCATGAGGATCTTTTCAGACCTCAAATCTACGCTTGTTTCTAAATTTAGAGAAGGAATTTCACCAAAGGCAACAATTGAGCAACAAATACTTTCATTGACTATATTCAGTAAGTTTACAAGTCATATTTTCGATAATATTGAAGCAGTTTTTGATACAATCTCATATCTCGTTAAATCACCAAATACAAACGTTAGACTTTTAATGGTATCGATATTACCCATTTTCCACAACAAAAAAGCTTTAGACGATTTATTATTTTTAGCATTGTTTGATACAGAAAAATCTGTTCGCGCTGGTGCTGTTATTCAACTCAAGGCATCACACCTCGAACAACTACAGCTTTTGTCACAAATTTTAACAGACCCAAGTTACACAGTTCGTGGAAACGCGATTAAATTAGTTGCTCAAGTCGCACCATCAAATCCAATGCTATTTTATGTTCCAATAACAATGCTTGTTCAGCAGACAATGATATCCATATTAACAACATCAAATCCATCAGTTTGCCAAAAAATATCGTCTTTATTGCCATTAATCGCTCAACACTTATTATCATTTTGTCCATCATACATTCCTCAAGTTATTAAAGTCTGCTACACATTCTTATGCCCAGAAAAATATAAAACAAAAGATTCAAAAATTTTATCTGTTATTCAACGCGATATGAATCACGATGGAAATTTATTGATATCCAACACAAGGCCATTTGATGCTTCATGTGTAAATCTTAACAGAGTTTTTGAAATCGAAAATAAGCATTTCATTGATAAACGCGATGGTGATCTATTTGAAACACTCAGATGCTTATCTTCACACTTAGCGCCATATTTAGACGAATTGATGCCAATTTATTTATCAGTTTTTAGCGAAAATAGAACAGAATTAGTTTATAAATCAGCGCTAAACTCATTGATCGAAATTGTCAACAAGCTTGAAGCAGCAGCAAACATTCCATCAACACAGCCAACACTTCCACACACACTCATCACTCTACTTCGTGGCAAGCCAAGCGAAGAAGTCGCAATCTTGATATTGAAGCTTCTTGCAACGTTTGGAATCACTGCTTATCCGCGTAACAACAGCGTTTACGATGATGGCGATGAGAATGAATACGACTTCAAGTCTCCGAGCTATTACACAGATTCGATGCTTTCTGCGCTCGTTAAGATCCTTGATGAGCAGCATTCTTGTGTTTTTGAGTCAGTGACATCAATTTTCGTTTACGAGCATCATCAAGCTGTTAAATTCTTGGCTCCTATCATTAAAGCATATGAAAAAGCCATCAAAACATCAAAACCTAAGATCAGAGTTCAATTATTTTCTCAACTCGAAATCATTTGCTATTATTCAGGAATTAGAGCTGCTTCGTATGCTCAAACATTGACAGATTTGATTTTAGAGAATATTTCGATGCCAGAAGCCCTTAAAGTTGCCTGCGTGCTCTCTTATTTCTTGAAGTGTGAATTCATTCCTTATGCACCATCAATTTATCAGGAATGCACACATATCCTCGGAATGTCAAAACTCGGCGTTTCTAAAGAATTGTTCAGGTTCTTGACATACGCTATTGTTTTCCAAAACCAGCCACTCGACAATTTCATTTTCGCGTGTGAACAGAGAATGCTGTTGAATCCATCAACAGAAGAGGTGACTGTGATGTTGAATTCACTTACAACAATCACTCATCTCTCTGATGTCACTTTTGATTGCTCACGTATGGCGAGACTTTGTATTCCTCTTCTTAACACCTCGATAAGACCCAATGTAATGCAGTTGTTGTATAGTTTAGTTATTTTCTGTCACTTGAATGCTGAATTCCTCGAATTTTTATTACCAGACAAAGACGTTGGATTACCAGCACTCAAGGACTATTTAGCAGGAAAATCATTGTCTATTGACTCATTCATCACACCAATGATCATTATTTGTCATGTAGATCCACCACCATTCCTTCCTCCACCGTATAACTCTTCAACAAAGATATTTAAAGCTTTCTCCGCTCCTCCATCAAACTCGGAGAAATGGTTTGAAGATCTTTGCAAAGCTGTCATCAGCGGATCCCCACAAGCATCAATTCGCGCCTGCCTTCAGCCAGCAATTACATCTCCAGAGTTCAGATTTGAGATATTCCCAGTTGCTTTCCTTTCATGCTGGAGAGATGCTCCTAAGGAGACGCGTGTTGAGTTCTCAAAGGTGATGGAAGCGATCTACACAGACGAAGTCAATCGTCCTGATCAGATTTTCTTAACACTCGCAGAATTATTGCTTAGAGCCGGAGTTCCTTTCGAGATATCCAACTTCACGCTTTGCGAAGCTTGTTCATCACCAATGCAATCTTGCAGATTTCTTGTGAAGTTCTATAACGAATTCCCAAATGACACGAAAGGTATCGATAAATTGCTCGAGTTGAACACGAGACTTTCTCGATACCACAACTCTCGCGGTTTACTGAAACTCAAAGGTGTCGACCTGCCATCAATCGCTAAATGGAATGAGAAACTCGGACAGTGGGACACCGCGCTTCAGATCTATGAAAGAGACGATCCAACAAATCTTCCAAAGATTTTAGGATGTTATGCAAACTTGGAAAGATGGGAAGATATTAGAAAGCTTTCAGATCAGTTCCAGTACTTATCACCAGAGCACAAGAATGAGACGGCTTTGTGGTTTGCTTGGGCATCATTGAAATGCAATGATTTCAACGATGCGAGTTCAATTATGGCATATTTGAACAACGATGAAACAAATCTCGAAACAGTTTTATTCAAGTTGATCTATTTCGTTAAGAGTGACAACACTGATGTGGCCACAAGACTCCTGAAGAGTTCCATGCAGATGCTTGTTAGTGATTGCTCTATTTACAGCTCCTTAAATGCAAATCGTGCTGATATCAATTTGATTTATGCGAATCATTTCTTGGAACTTGAAGAAGCTCTCAACATCAGGAAAGCAAAATCCAACAAACTTCCTGATATATGGGCGAGAAGGCTTAGCTACATCTCTGGTGATAGCTCTTCTTTCATGAGACTTGTTGAAATCAGAAACTTAGTTGCATCACCAACAGCAAATCGCAGAACATATCTCAAACTGTTGAGCATTCTCGTTAAGGAGCGTAAGTGGAATCTTGTTGACAGATTCCAGCCGCTTGTTCTCGAGCACATTGACAGCCCAGCTGTTCAGATTTTATACGTGAAGATTCTTTGGCATCGAGGAAGAGTCACAGAAGCAATTGATACAATCCATCTTCTCAATAGCATCCATTCTATCACCGACAAATCTGCTTTCATGGATTCATTCAGCAATGTTCAAAAATCAGCTTTGGAAACATTATCACGTATTTTATCAACAAAAGAGTTCAAAGTTGAACCGACTGCAGAATCGTTCTATTCATACGCTTGCAGAGCGAGGAACTTAAATCTCTTCACTGACAAACAACGCGCGAGAATGATCAGACTCGAAGCAACATGGATCGGCCAAGAGTTTTCAACTGAAAAGGTCGATGTTGCTCTTCAAATGTTCGCAGAATCAGCCAAACTTTATGCAAGCGATTACAGAACGTGGGCAAACTGGGCATACACAAGTGCAAAAGCTGTTGATGAAGATAGTCCTGATCACGACAAATACGTCCAAATGGCTATGAACGGATTTTTGCGCGCATCAATACTTCATACATCCAATACATTAGAATATCTTTGCCAGCTTTTCAGTTTGCTCTTTAGATATGCGACGAAGATGAACATTCAACAGGATATATTCACAAAGATCAGAGAGCTCCTTCCTCCTGTCATCGAACAGATTCTGCCGCAGATTGTTTGTCACATTTCTCACATAGATGAAAAAGTCAGATCTGTTGTTCATTCTCTTATAATCAACATTGCTGCTCAGCACTTCCAGTCAGTTGTTTACCAGATCCAGCTTATTGCAAACGACCAAGAAAACGAGAAGAACACAATCGCTCACGATATATTAAACAAGATCTCAATACCACATCCAGAGCTCGCAAAGGAAGCATCAATGCTTGCAAGCGGACTTTCCAGGTCAGCTGTTACATACTATGATATCTGGTACACTAAGATCGACGAAGCTTATCATTTAGAACTTGCTGGCGATCGCGAAGCATCAATGAAGAAGTTGAAGTCGATGACACAGATGCGTGGAAACGTTCAATGCAAACTCGACACAAATCAATTAAAGAGTGTTGATGCCCAATACAACACAATTATCACCGCAATCAACAAGAACCCGAAGACAGATTACGAAGTAAGTCAGATGTGGACAAGCGTCAGACTTTTCTTCCAATCAGTCCGTGAAAAGATCAACAAGATGGACGTTGTCATGCTTGAAATGGTTTGCGAGTATCTCGCTGAAAAGAGGAACTTCAAGCTTAGTATTCCTGGCACATACACGACAACAAACAATGGACCAACAATCACTCATATCGATACAACTCTTCCTGTTCTCTCGACGCAGCAGCATCCGAGAATATTATACATGCACGGCTCAGATGGAAACAAATGGAAATTCCTTCTTAAGGGCAATGAAGACTTAAGGCTCGATCAGAGAATCATGCAGTTCTTCGATTTGATCAACACACTCGTTATGTCGAATAAAGTTACACAGAAGAACAATATCACGATTATCAACTATGCAATCACTCCTCTTGCTATCAATGCAGGTTTGATTTCATGGGTAACAGGTGCAGACACAATGCATCAACTTATTACAGACCACAGACGTACACAGAACAAGCAGTTAACAGCTGAGAACGAAATATTGGCGAACTACGTCGGAAATTGTGGACCATCACTTCTAGGCATACAGAAGATGGAGATATGGAAGTTTGTTGCATGCGATTGTCCTGCGACGGACTTGAGAGAATACTTCTGGCAGAAAGCAGCAAATCCTGTTTCATGGTTAAGGTGTGTTGACACATTTTCCCTCAGCACAGCTTTGATGTCAATGGCAGGTTATGTCGTAGGCCTTGGTGACCGCCATCCATCGAACATCATGATACAGAGAAAGAAAGGCCATGTTGTCCACATCGACTTTGGCGATTCATTCGAAGTCACTCAAACAAGACCGAAGATGCCAGAAAAAGTTCCATTTAGATTAACAAGAATGATTGTGAATGCTCTCGGTGTTTCTGGAACAGCAGGGCAGTTTGCTACGATGTGCGAGAATGTTCTCTATATCATGAGAAAGAACAAATCATCAATTTTCGCTCAGCTTGAGATTTTCGTTCACGAGCCTATTTTCCAGTCCCGTGATGATCAAAACAAAGGAAACGCAATCATGAACAGAGTATCAATGAAACTCAATGGCTTAGATCCTTCACTTGAATCAGGTGTCGACGTCAGTCAGGAGCTTTCAGTCGAAGAACAAGCGAGCAGATTAATCACAATCGCTTCAGACCATAATAGATATGTCACTCATTATGATGGATGGTGTCCATATTGGTGAAGTTTATGTTATTATAGAGAAAAATAATCATGTTATTATATAATTTATTTGTATTTATTTTTAATAAATCTTAGTTATAATTTGTTTGAAACCAAAGTTATAATTTTATTGCAAATCGCTTATAACCAGCTGTTCTACAAAGAAAGCATTTTGGTTTTGATATTTTACTGGTAAATATATAATTTAAATTTAATTTTATTGCAATAAGCTTATTTGATCAATTGAGTTATTTTCACATAAAAATAAATGATGAGACAGGCATTTAAGTCTGCTTTGATAAATAATTTTAATTTTAATTCTAAAATACAAATTGAAAAAATAAATTCGCATTGATAAGTTCAAACATAGCAAGTACTGATGTATTTAGAACATTCCAAGTTTCTTAAACAAACAAATTTTACTCATATTGAAAACAAATCAACGAAATTCGTATTTTGAATATTGACTTAGTTAATAATTGCGCAAAATTCATCGAAGTCTATTGTGTTATCATGATTTGCATCTAAAGCGCGAATTGTAGCAAAAGCATCGGATTGTGTTACGTTTTTACCCATTTGTCTGCCTAACGTGACGACCTCGTTGACATCCAGACGGCCATTTCCGTCTTTATCACAGAAATCGAAGATTTTCCGTAAAATTTCTTGTTCGGAAAGCTGGCACATTTCTGTGCAAAACTGTATGTACTCGTCGAGCTGAATATATTGATCCTTGTTGGAATCGTATTTTTCAAAGAGAATGATGACCATCAGTCTTTCAAGCTCCATTCCTTCTTCTTCGAGAATTTGGGCGACTGTTTCACGACTGAGAGCACCCAAATTGTTGATGTCGAGTTCCTCGAATCTCATTTTGAATTTTTGTATCTTCGCATCTGAAAGACTTCCAGACATTATATTTGTCAATTTTTTAATAAATTCTTATATTTTTTTGTTGAGACGTGTTTTTACTATTTTTAGGTGTTATGCCATTAGATATCGCTGTTTTTCACACTTAAAATGCAAAATAATGGATTAAAGGTTTATTAAGGGGGGAGACACCAACATTAAAGTGAATCAATAATAAAGCATCTCTAACTTTAACATCATTATGATATGGAATCAATCTATCTCATTTTATCATCATAATGGCAACATAAATAAAGTCGCTCGAAATTGTTCAATTTCTTTTTAATCATATAGCTAATGTTGCATTTTATTATCATTTGGATCTTGAATCAATCGCTATGGCGCATTAACATACTTTTTTTTAAAAAACCAATATTGATTTCATCAGAGCAATCACTGTGCCCTCAATCATGTATATTTTTAATTTTTTCCAAGGGAATGTCAAATTGATGATTAAATTCCAGAAAACAATGTTTCTTCTTTCTCAAATATCACAATTAGGGAGAGACATCAACACTGTTTGCAAGAACTTCAGATTGAGAAAGAGCAACATACATATGACCAAATTCAAGCGAATAAGTTGTTGGTTAAATATTCAAAGAATTTGTCAAAATCAAATTGCAATATCTCAAGTATGTGCATAGATTGAAACAATCCAAACACCCTACTACACATAATTCAAATTTCTATTATATAATATTTGACACACGATTTTGTCATGTGTCAAATCGATATTGTCACTTTTCAAAATTTACACCATTCATAAAAGTGTCATGGTTCATTCATTTGTAAAAAAAGTCTGAAGGACAGACTCTACAAAAGGCTTTTTTCGAGTTATTTGGGACCCAATAACCCTGGAGGCACTAAGTATCTGAAGTTATTCTGTTTGATCAATGAAAATTTCTCAATCCAAAATTTTTGCGTGTCAATTTTTATTTTTTTTATTTCATTTTTATCAATGCTTGGTTTCATTACAGGACGAAAAGAAAGCGCCGTGGAACAAATAGAGTTTGATTCCATCGCCATAGAAGGCCGTCAGCACGACACTCTTCTTAGTTACAAGATCAAACAAGTTTTTTCGAATGATAATGAATTTCCTGTTGACATCACATACTATTTCCCTAACGAAAGGCAGTTCAGTACATACGATACTACATTTGTCGTCAATGGAAAGGAGATAAAGCCAAAATTGCGCGAGAAAGAAGAAGCAAAACGTGAATACAATGAAGCTGTCAGTGCAGGACACACTGCGATGCTTGGCGAGGATATAGGCAATGGATTATGCAGCTTTCATATCGGAAATCTCGATGCAAAACAGAAATGCGAAGTGCATCTCAAAGTTTGTTTCCTCGCGGATATCGACAACAACGGAATCTTTTACAAGTTCCCTCTCAGCACAAAATACCAATCAGGAGATGTAACAACGCCATACTCAAACAGACCGAACTCTTTTGTTTTCAAAACTTCTATTTTCTCAACGCATGAAATCTCAGAGCTTAAAGTTTCCATTGATGGTAAAACAGAAATCGCAGACAAAAACAACGCTACATTCATCGCAGAAAAATGCCCCCAAAATGATGCAATTTTGATTCGCACAAACATCAAAGGAATCGATAAAAACTTTGGAGTGCGTAATGGAAGACACACACTCATCTCTATGCTCCCTGTATTTGAAGGAAACGTTGAAACGAACTCTGAATTCTATTTTATCATCGATTGCTCAGGTTCCATGAGCGGAGATCGCATCGAGAAAGCTCGCGACATGATGAAGCTTTTCCTGCGGTCTCTCCCAGAAGGCTGCCGCTTTGGTATATACAAGTTTGGATCCGATTTCTCATGCGTTGTTGATACATGTGATTACACCAACGAAAACGTTAAGAAAGCATTATATCTGATTGAGAACATCCAAGCAGATATGGGTGGCACGGATATTCTTGAACCTTTAGTTCATATTTTCAATCTCGATCCAAAAAATGGCTACATCAAGCAACTTTTCGTTTTGACAGATGGCGAAGTCGATGATGTTGATAAAGTCTTGGCCTCTGCACAAAATAATCGCTCTCGAAACAGGATTTACTCCATTGGCCTTGGCACTGGTGCAGACCCAGGACTGATCAAGGGAATGGCTAACAAGAGTGGTGGCTCATATGCATTTATTGGCGACAATGAGAACTTGAACGAAAAAGTAATCACATTGCTGGCATCAGCAATTTCACCCGCTCTTTCTAATGTCACTGTAGAGGCGTCTGGCGTTAAAGAGATATGGCCATCTCCCATTCCTCCGCTTTTCTCGAACTCACCATCTCACTACATTGTCGAATCAGAAAGATCAGATAATGTTCTTATATCAGGAGATTGCGGCCGCAAAAACATTGATTTTGTTATTAATATCAGCCAAACAGCTTCCGACTACGAAGACTGCTTGCAGTACTTATTCTCGCGCTTTGTTGTTGATGAGCTCGAAACTCAATATTGTATTAACAATAACGAAGAAGCTAAGAAAAAGTGCATCGCGCTTTCCATATCTTCGAATACACTTTGCAAATTCACATCTTATGTTGGAATCGATTTTGAATCTCATGTTGAACCTCAACCAGAGTTATCGCAATTTAGGCAATATTTAAATACTCAACAATTTTCAACATCGCGTGTAACAGCTCTATCAGCTAAGTTTTGTAGCTCCGATTCGGATGAAGGTTTATGTGAATGTTATGGATCATGGCAAAAGGATAGATTTTATGAGGAAAAGAGGATGGATGAGGCTACCATTTGTGATATGAATATGTCATTAGGTATGGAAGAAGGTTTATGTGATGCCTGTTATGAATCATGCGAAAAGGATCAATTTGATGAGGAAGAAGAGATGGATGAGGCTACCCCTGATGAGATAAAGGAGGCTCCAAACGTCGGATTCTCATCTTATAGCGTAAGTGATCCTATTTTGAAGCAGAATATTGATGGTTCATGGGATGATTTCGCTAATCTTGAACAAGAAATTCTCAACAAATTTGGAAAGAAGATTGCAGCAACAGTGGCAGCAATTGTTTATATCAAGAAGCAATACAAGGATCGAATTGTCGAATTTATTCTAATTCTTCGAAAAGCATTTAACTTCCTTAAGAAGCAGAACAAGGATGAAGATTGGGAATCCATTGTTGATTCTTATGTTAATAAGTAAACATTTGCTTTATTATTTCATTTTTCATTCATTCTTTTTTTATTTACTGCATATTCCCTTCATATATATGTATAAAGAAGTGTATTTTGGACGACAAATCTGTGTTTTTAGTTTTGCTACACATATCTATACAAAACCACATTGGCAAAAGATATTGCAACAATAGACTGAATGCATAATATGAAGATAATACTCTATCTATTAAAGATCAACCATTGAAATTAAAAACAAAAGGGATTAGAAGATGTATGCTATCATCCCTCGAATCATTCTTTGAATGAATTTTCAAATTAGATGTTGAATATTTTTCCATCAAAGGAGGATGGAATCAAAATAATTGTACAAAATCAATGAAAATTTACATCTTAATACTTATACACTAAAAATCAGAACATGTGGGTTAAAACATCTTTTGATCACAAATTCTTGGATTGAGAATAGAGATTTTTCTGAATAAATAAGAAAATAGCATCCAGCAGTGAAATTAAGTATGAATATCTAAGAGATTAAGTTCGACATTGTATTTATTAGGTTAAACAAAGTCCTTCAATTTTACAAATTATCAGCTTTTTAACATACATTTTTACCTGAAATCACATTTTTATTTCAAAAACGGCATATATACACATTGTTGGATCGATAGATCAATAGATTTTCGATTTTCATTTTTTAATTCATGAAAATTGATTTTAATCAGAAAAATAGACTTGGCATTGCGTGCTATATAAAAATATCACATTATTATTTTTTTATTTTTAATTTGATGTATCAAAACACAAAAATCGATTTTGATAGCAAAAACAGATATAAGATAATATAGTACATCTATTTATCGCGTTATCTTTCAATTCTACTTGTTATAATCGAAAATCAATTTTGATGATGAAAACAGGCTCTCTATTATATGGAGCACCTAAATATCAACTATTTTTTTTTTTTGAATTTTCTAAAGTCAAATTTTAACATTTTGATTTTTATTGTAAGAATACATTCACTATTCAAAGGTATATACAAATTTCACAAAATGTTTGAATTTTATTTTGATACACATTAAATTTTTTTAAAACAAAAACACATCAATGGCATGATATGAAAATGCTATTTTTACTTTTTATTTTGTTATTACAAAACTGAAACTGCAAATCATCTTATCTACAATTGTAGAGCATAAAAACATAAATATAAACATAAAATAGAATTCTTGACAAGAAAGTAAGTAGCTTTTGTAAACTTTTCTAAAATGGTTCACTTTTGTATTAAGAATGGAAATATTGACATACGATTATTTTCCATTCAAAATTAATCGTTACAGAAGTGAAAATAATCATATGATGCCATAATAGCGGTTTTTGAAATCGCAAATTCTACGGGCGCGAAAGCAATATTTTTTACAAGTGAGCACGCACAAAAATTTAATATAAAAGTTGTCAGAAACGTAAAAAGTCGATACACTGCAGTAAAGAAACAAGAAATCTGCTCTAAATCTAAAAGTGCGGGCAAAATTGACGCACTCACAATCCAAATTTGAGATATTGCGGGCATTTTTTGTAATAAATGCGCGCACTCTTTTTAAAGAATTCACTTTATAACAATGCTCTCAGAGCCAATCGAGTTCGAAGGAATCAAGACTAGACTTCCTTTCACATACAACGCGATGAAAGTTATGAAAGCCAGGTACTTAATTCACTATCAAGAAAACGATTCATACGAAAAACCAGAGCAAATGTTCGATCGTGTAGCTAAGCATCTTGCTTCCAATGAGAAGGACAAGGAAAATTGGTCCAAAGAGTTCAAGAATGTTATGATGAATTTTGAATTTATACCAGCAGGCAGAACACTGGCAAATGCCGGTGCTCCAACGAAACTTGTTTCCAACTGCGTTGTTTTGCACATGGAAGATTCGATGGATTCCATCTTTCAAACACTTAAAGATGCATCTCCTTCAACAGAGCGGTTCTGGCATTGGATTCCCATTCCATTTGCTCAGGCCAGCCGGATATAAGTGCAAGCGCACGTTAGGGACAGCTTCTGGACCAATTTCATTTTTAAGGACTTACGCTGAAGCTTTCAGGATCATCCAGCAGCACGGACAATATGGAGCTAACATTCACGCAAAGGAACAACAGGGAACATTCGAAAACTTCAATTTCTCTGTTTGCTTGACTGATGAGTTCATGGAGAGAGTTCTCGCCAACGATCCTTCACTGTGGATGTGCCAGTGGGAGGGTGAAAAGATCGCTCCACGTTACATAACACGCGATTATGCCGGAAGAATCACAAGCATCACTCACTATTTCAGCACCAGAGCTTATGAGCGAGATCATCCACAACGCATGGAACAATGGAGAGCCAGGATGCGTCTTCATTGACACTGTTAACAAAGCGAATCCACTTCCTGGACTCGGCCCAATCCATTGCTGCAATCTATGCGGCGAACAGTTCCTCCATTCAGGAGATGCTTGCAATTTGGGTGCAATCAATCTCGAGAAGTTCGTCAAGGATGGAAAGATCAACTTCGAGCACTTGAAATATGTCACACACGTTGCTGTTAGAATGCTCGATGATGTTGTTGATCTCACTGAGTTCCCAGTTGAGAGAGTTCAGACGCAATTCCAGAACAACAGAAGAATCGGTCTCGGCATTATGGGACTTGCAGATCTCTTGTTCTTGATGAAGCTTCCTTACGACTCTGAAGAGGGCCATGCTTGCGCTGAAGAGGTCATGAAGTGCATCCAAGAAGCTGCTATCGATGAGTCAAAGAACCTTGGAAAGGAGAAAGGCAACTTCAAGAACTTCGACAAGTCCATCTGGGCAGGAAAGGAACCATACATGAGAAACGCTTCTCTCACAAATGTTGCTCCAACAGGATCCTCATCAATGCTTCTTGACGTTTCTTCTGGTGTTGAGCCATACTTTGCTCTTGCTTACAGAAGAGGAAACTGCTTGGCTGGACAGATGAAGCCATTCGTCAACAAGCATTTGCAGAAGGCTCTCGAAGACTGCGGCTGCTTCACAAATGAGATCATGGATAAGATCTTAGAGACAGGAACACTCACGAACGTCATCGAAGTTCCAGAAGAGATCAGAAGAGTCTTCGTAACTTCTCTTGATGTCAAGGCAGAGAATCACATCTTGATGCAATCAAGAGTCCAGAAGCACTGTTACAACGCTCTCCAAGACAATTAACTTCAGAAAGGAGGCAACAGAAGATGAAGTTCGCGCTGGTTTCATCGAGGGATGGAAGAATGGATGCAAGGGCCTTACAGTCTACAGAAATGGTTCCAGAGACTTCCAAGTTCTTGAAACCAACGTCAAGAAGGACGAACCAGTCAAGACATTCGTCGACACATGCAAGGATGGAAAGTGCGATATTTAATCCATCTATTGTTGTTATTATATAATAAACTATCATATATTTTGTTGCTTTCAAATCAATATTCTTCAATTTCATTTTCATTAAAAAATGTTCTTTAGTATATAGGCTCTCTCATTCAAAACAATACAGAAATGTTCCCAAGTGCCTGGAATGCTTATTTCCCTTTGATATTAATGATCATTAAAGATTTCATGATTCATTACTTATCATTGAGAAAATAGTTTTAAAACTAATATATCGCTAAGCCTAAAGCAGGCAATCAGTTCAGTATATTAAAAATTATATAAATCAAAACCTTTTCATTTCGAATATCAAATTTCCCAAATTATGAAAATGATTTGTTTTGACATTTCCAATCAGTAATTAACTATTTTAGCAATTGAATGCAATGTTTGATTTTGATGCAAAGCTTGTGTATTTAAAGATATTGATGATTTTGGTTGAACAAAAATCTGCTCTTTACATGTCATTTTCATTATATACACGACAAATTACTTTTACATGTCATTTCACCAGAATGGAAAGTAGAGACTCTTCAGGACTTGAGTTGTTGCAGTTGTTTGCAAACTGTTATTTACAAGTGTGCATTCTCGTTCACGACAAAAAAGATGTTCCAGATGTCATTTCTAGGATTCAAGAGCGCAGCTTGGGATTAAGAATTAAATTCGAAGAAATAAGACTTGTTGGCGGCCAAAAGAATCCAGCAATCGTAAATATGTTCAATTCTGTCAAAAATATCGCAGAGGCAGCTGTTTGGATGCGTGATAACGTTGGCCTCGATTCTACAAAATCACTTGGAGCAATGGGAGTCAAAGATAACATGATAGTTCTCCATTTGAATCATGCTCTTGGTGATTTCAAGCTCGGAATGGAGCTTGCAAACGATATTTCACAAAAAGATGTTGCGAAAATCGCTTCTTTGGAAGGTTTGCCGATCGACCCAGCTGTATATTTCGAAAACGAAATCAGATCAACACCACCTGCTAAATTCTTCTGCGCATCAGATCCTAATATTTCAAGATTACTAACAAAATCGAAAGCACAGGATGCATCAAGATACATCCAATCTCTTAAATTCAAAGTTCCAATTAACGAAATCAAATACACAGATGTTACAAACTTAGAGAATGACAAAATGTTCGAGAGCCTTTTAGCGGCTCTTGCAATTTCTATAGCTGCTCTCAATCCACCACAGAAAGAATATAAGATGGGATGTGCAGTGCCAATCGATATGAGGACTGTTGAAAGCAAGAACAAAGCATATGCTGAAAAAATCATTAAGAAGAAGATGACAGATGATAAAACACGCAATGAACTCTTCAAGAAGTACGCTTACTCATACTTCCTTAGCTACGTTGATGCATTCACTAAGGCCTCTCCAGATGACAAACTCAGCGATATCACAAAGCGCATAACAGAGTCATACAAGAAGGCGATGGACACTCACGAATATTTCGGATATTACTCGCTGATGAACAGAATGCTGGCTGAATCATTCACGATGGGAGAGAACCCAGATGGTTCTGGCATTGAGTTATATTACAACGGTGTTATCAAGACAAGCGAGCTTATTGATGATGTCACTCTCGATACAGTTGTCGATGGCTGCGTTTCTTGCAGATGGCTCTCTTTGATTTCGTATGTTGTCCAAACACCATCAAGAGCAGAACTTTATGCAATGTTTAATTACATGCCAGGTGATGCTACAGACGAAGAAGCTGGAAAGTTTGTGAAGGCATTCCAGGCCTCACTTACTAAACTCAACCCAGAATTATCTGTTACACAGGCCATCGAAGTAATTAAAAGCAATATTTGATCTTGTTTTTTAAAATCCATCATTTCTGTATTAAACATCATTATAAGCATTAGCACTATGATGAATTATCACTCCGTATTAATTAAAAACATGTTAACTTACTAACAATTTCTTTTTGAGTTGATCTGAAAAAAAATATTCGAATATTTCTCGCGTTTCTTGTGAAAATGCTGCATGGATATGATTGCTTCACATTGCAGTCAACTTTAGTAGTATACAGAGTGTGATTTTTTGGAGTAGTCCAAAATTTTGCCCAAACCCCAAAAACTCCCACTCTGAGAATATCCATAATTATAATTTCCCCAAAATTCAAATTATAACAATTTTCCTATCATTTATATCGAAATCCCAATAATTTCTATAATTTGTTATTAAAATGTATTGTTTAATTAATAATCAAAATTCTTATTGCTATGATTTATTAATGGTTTATCTAAATTTGTGAAAATAAAAAATATTTTTTATATATTATGAAAAAAATTAATATATTTTTTCTTCTAATAAATAATTATGACAACAACTCAAAATCTTCTTAATTTAACACAGGAACAATTTAATGAAATTTTCATTGGTGGAAATCCTAAAATAGATGATGAAGAAAATGTTAAATATAAATTATATATTATTTATAAAAATCTTTTGAAAATTACCGGATGTGCTCATGAAAATATTTCTGAACTAAAATGTGCTAAGAAAAAATAAAGTTATAACTATCTTAAATAATATCATATTGAAACTTAACGAATGTGATTTAGTGTTACACGCTTGATTTATTCCTGAAATATACAACTATAATAAATAACAGTAGTATTAATCCCATTTAATAAAAATAAAATTTATTTTTGGACCAATATTTTAATATAATATTGGACTGCGACAATTTGACAATTGTTGCGCGTATAATTTTAACGTTTTAGTTTAGAAGTAACCCATGAACCAACATCCCGAACAACATCGTCAGTATTAATCACAGGTTTTCTCTCACCATTATTATTCACACCAAATTCAAATCCAACTTTTGGTAAATTTTCCTTAACTTTATTACCCAATTGAGCACCAAATGAACTTGCTACAGGTTTTACAACATTATTTGTTAACCAATTAAACCCAGATTTAATTCCCCGACCACTTTTCTTAGCAACATCTTTTAGTTTTTTCCAAAATCCCCAAGCCATTTTAATTATAAATAAAATTTCAAATTAATACCATTATTTATGTTTTTTTTATTTAAAATGAACTCGGCATTTAATACAAGGCTAAATAACAATAATAATTTACAGGGTAACGTAGCGCAATATTTTGAAAATCTAAAATCCCTGGTACAAATTAATGATGGTACTAGAAGTTTTCAATTACGTACAGTTGATTGTCATGACCAATCAGCACCATTCACAGAAAGACAAGAAACAAGAATTGCTATAACACATTCAGATTTTGATATTACGAAATTGACTAATGGATTTCTTACATTTAATGTTAATTTAAATCTTCGCTTAGATGGACTTGATTCAAATTTTACCGATGAAGAACATTTGTGTAAACTTTTCGTTGGATTTAAATCAAGTAATCAAATATTTGATCAATTAGAAATAATATGTAATAACAGATCTACTGGATATCAGCAAAACGAATGTGTACGTGAAGGATTTGTTTATAGTACTATTAAACCACATAATGAGAAAAAGACTAAGAAATATACACATTCATTATATGAAAATGTTGAAAATCTTTCTGAATCTATTGCTGGAACACATGTTAATTTAATGGATTTCAAAGAAAATAACGGATATAAGGAAGTTAACTTTGAACTTAATATTCCTATTGAAGATCTTTTGTGTTTACAAGCTTTCGATATGTTTGTTAATAAAATTATCGGTGAACTTGATTTGAAATTTTATCCAAGATCTAAGGGATTAGTATGGTGTTCAATAAACCCAGAAAAAGTTAAGGATTTTAAGCTAATAAGAGAAAATGAACAAATTGATGGTATATTTACTAAAAATCCTTCAGAAATTTTTACACATCAATTTGTTCAGATAAATAATACAGCAAAGGGTATCGTAAAATTTTCTAAAACAACAACTGATTCTTCTAACGATATAATTCAATATACAGCAACACCAGGAAATCTTAAGTTAATGATTAACAGTATGTCCATTACAATGCTTAAGTCCAATATGTTTGGATTTAATATTGCTGATAATGCTTTATCATTAATTTGTAACCAATTAATAAATTCACCATTAATTATTCCATCACAAGAATAAGAATATAACGCATTTCCATTAGCTGCTACAGAAGCTAGTGTCCAATCAACAGTTAACATGCCATTGAATAACGTAACATGTATTTCAGCAATGTTCCCTAAACATAATAACGATTATACTGTTTTTGAAAATCCTATTTATGATAATGTTCAATTAACAGTTAATGGCAAAAATATACCAGATCAAGTTATTTCAACACTTGGCGCAAAATTTTTACAGTATCAGTTAGTCGCATCAGATCTTTCAAGTGGTTTAAGATGTACCAAGGAATATGAAGATTCGCTAACAATGGTTAAAAATGAATCTAGCAAAGGTACAAAATATGCTAATCCGTTGAGTGATGCATCATCATTTATGTTGAATTTCCAATGTGATGGCCAAAATGTTTCTATACAATTTAGAGGACAACCAATTTATTCAGGTGATAACGATACATATTATAAAGTTATTGATGGATATTCTCCACAAATTATATCTAAACCACCACCACCACAAATATGGTTATGTCGTGATACTTATTTCGTAGCTGGCCCTGGAATACTTCAATATATAAAGACCGGTAGTCCACAAGGTTCACAAGCACCGTGAACATTTAATGTTCAAGTCCAATCATAAAGGTTGACCATAAATAATTTAGATAATTTATAATTTTATTTTTATATAAATGTTTAACGAAAATTATTCAGATAATGAATCCACTAACGTAAAAGATAAATTCAAAAGGTCAAACAAATTTATTTTTACATAATTACCGGGGTCTTTAAAGATTAAAGGAAGAAAGGGGGTAAATAAACCAATGATGTTATAACAAATAGAAACGTATTCAAGAGTTGATGAAGTATTAATTCCCACAACGTT
>JALKBU010000185.1:0-64840 GCA_023091735.1 Trichomonas tenax
TTCTCTAATTGTTCTAGTTTAACAAATATCACTCTTCCATCAACATTGACAAGTATTGGTTATAACGCTTTCTCTTATTGTTCTAGTTTAACAAATATCACTCTTCCATCAACATTGACAAGTATTGGTAGTGCTGTTTTCTATTATTGTTCTAGTTTAACAAATATCACTCTTCCATCAACATTGACAAGTATTGGTCATTATGCTTTCTCTAATTGTTCTAGTTTAACAAATATCACTCTTCCATCAACATTGACAAGTATTGGTTATAACGCTTTCTCTTATTGTTCTAGTTTAACAAATATCACTCTTCCATCAACATTGACAAGTATTGATAATTATGCTTTCTATTGTTGTTCTAATTTAACAAATATCACTCTTCCTTTAAATCTATCTTCTGTTGAATTATATTCCTTTGCAAACTGTCCTAATATTAAGAATATTATTGTCACAGATCCAACAACAATCTACAGTTACAACACTTTTGATAACATTGTTCCAAAAAATCAGAATGTTAGCGTTTATTATGATTTTCATGATTCTATTGATTCTAGTATTGAGACTGTTTCAGAATTTATCTCATGCGTTCATGTTCCTTTCGACTATGAGAAAGATCCAAACACAAATATTTCATTTTGTTTCACTCCCTCTTCTAAAATTGATGTTGAAATTACAATCAATGTTCCACTGCATCAAATCAATTTGTTTACATATTCATATCTCATCTCAATGAAATGATAATTCATAAAATTTCATTTATAGGCTGTCCAGAAACCTCCGTAGCATTATATATACATACTTGATATAGTGATATATCGAACTCTCACTCCAAAATATTTTTTTTGTTTACATGCCAATTTGACATGACAAATTTTACGTGACATATCATAAAGTTTATTTGTCAAAATGCACAGAACATCAAAATGCTTCTTGATTAAAAATACCAAATTCGAAATTTCGCTGTTTTCATGCTCTGTTATTTGCAGAAAATCTAGGTTTTAAAATTTTTGATAGATTGGTCATTTCACATTTTCAAAAACTGACACTTTAAAATGCGTACACTTACTCTTCGCACAATCAAAGGCAAGAATTACAAGATTGAGTGCCCAGATGAAGCCACAGTTGCTGACGTCAAGGAACTTTTCCTTAAGCAGTACGATGGTGAAGTTAAGAATATCACATTCATCTTCAAGGCCAACAGGCTCGATGATGCAAGAAAAATCTCATCCATCGAGATGAAGGAGAACGATTTCTTCATTGTTCACATCCAAAACAAACCAACCGCACCAGCTGCCGCTCCAGCTCCAGCCCCGGCCTCACCTCCACAGCCAACACCAGCTCCAGCCGCTCAACCAGCTTCTCACCCAGTTAGAGCACCAGCTCCAGCTCCATTACCAGAACTCGTTGCCGAGCAGCCACAGCCACAGCGAATCGACCTTGAGCAGTTGGCTGCAACACCAGAGTTCCAGGCTGCTGTCCAACAGCTTATGGATATGGGCGCTACAAAGGAACAGGCCGAAGCAGCTCTTAAGGCTGCTCGCGGTGATGCAAACCTTGCTTATAACTTCTTGGAGACAGGTATTCCATCCGAAGAAGATATTAAGAATATAGAATCTGCTTTAGAAACGCGCCAGGAACTTATCAATCAGCTTAACTCTAATCCAGAGCTTATCTTCCAATTAATTGATCAGATAGAGGCCCAAAATCCAGAGCAGGCTGCCATGATCCGCACAAACCCAGAGGCATTCCTTCAAAATTTAGGTTTAGATCCATCTAAGTTCGACGTTGCTTCCATTAGATCAAGTGGCTCTGGTGCAGCCGGCGGTTTCACACCAAGTGCTGGTTTCCCAGACGCTGTAGCTCAGGCACCAATGCATCAACCACAGCAGCAAATGAACCCACTTCAGACTCAGTTAGCTCGTTACACCCCAGAGGAGAGAGATGCTATCACCCGCCTCAAGGAGTTCTGCCCCAACATTGATGACTACACAATCATCCAGGTATTCGAAGCCTGCGATAAGAACGAGAATCTTGCTGCCAACTGTCTTCTTAACATGAATTAAACTGCTTAGAATTTTTGCTATTGGTTGATAAAGATATGGTTATTATACTTTTGAAAGCCATCTTTTTTTCTTCACAAAATCTCAAAAGAAGTCAACTCATAAATTTTTACAATTTTGAAATTTTGCTCAAATCATCTATAAATGTAAATTTTGAATATCATATCATTGTGCATTATATATTCTAGTTTAAAGTTATGATTGTCAATATTATCATGATAGAAATACATTTTAAAATTGAGAAATGACGTTTTGAATTGTTCAAGAACCATCCGATCAAGGTTGGAATTATGTGTGATACAATAGTGTGAGTAGAAGTGAAAATATTAAAAAAACGTTTGATTAAAATCAGTCTGATAAAATATGTATTTATGCATATAACAATCGCTATTATTTTGAGCTTAATTTATTTAACTCCATGGGGTCGATTTCGGGGAAACATGTTGGCTCTGGAGGAAGAATTGGAATTGATAACTCCTTTTCGATTCTCTGTTGGAATTTTGCTCTTTCTATAATCATTTTACGAAATTCGCCAGTTTTCGTGGTAGTCCATTCATTTTCATGATGTTTATTAAGTATGAGGCTGATGCCCGTATAAAACACATCTAATACTTCCTTGTTTGAAGTAAATACGAAAGTGTCTTGGTCTGAGAATGTTATAGTGACGAATTGCGTTTTTTTATCATCTGCAGTGCTAATTTCAACGTCGGTTATACCTGTTTTTGTTATTGAGATCGAATCCTTAATATCGAGATTTTTCCAGTTAGTTTCTTGAAGACAAATCTTCGTTGGTACAGCTTTTTTCCAATTCGAAGACTTACCACCGTTCTTCAATGCTCGAACTTCGGTCTCCTGCATGCACGCAGATATCGCATACCTGAGGACATAGAAATTCGGGTCATTGTAAGCTTTCTCAGTGAGCATTTCGTATTTGAAAGTAAATATCAGAAAAAGTGATGATGAAAATCATATTTAGTGATTTTTTGATGAATCTGCACTCGCGATGATATTTAGGACAAAAATGCAGTAGTATACAGATTGTGATTTTTGGGTAGTCCAAAATTTGGCTAACCCCAAAATATCAGCAATCCGAGAATATCCATAATTATAATTTCCCCAATATATAAAATAAACAATTTTCCTATCATTTATATCGAAATTCAAATAATTTGTTATTAAAATGCATTGTTTAATTAATAATCTAAATTCTTATTGTTATGATTTATTAATAGTTTCCTATAAATTGATGAAAATAAAAAATATTTTTTATATATTATGAAAAAATTAATATATTTTTTCTTCAAATAAATAATTATGACAACAACTCAAAATCTTTATTCTAATTGTTTTGTGGATAAAAATATCGTATGTAATATTTCAACTTCTGATAAAAAACTTAGTCAATTACTCACAAAGATAACATGTAAATATATGTATCTGAAAAATCTTAAGAAATATCAAAAAATTGTGGTTTTTTTCAACATCAAGAAAATTTAGAAGGTTATGATAAAAATTATGATGATGTATTTATAGCATATTATATAAATGGAGATTTTGATGAAAATTATTATGAAGAATTTTAAAACATTTATCAAAATTTATTTTTGTTGTTACATTTCGAAATACTTAAATTTTACATAATAACGATAATATAAACTTTACAAATAGTTTACAAATGTTTATAAATAAATGTGCTGATACAAATTTTAGATTAATGTCAGAACAACATAATAAGAAAAGTTTACATAACAAAATTCATATTGGTATGCTGATTTTGAAACATGTACCAAAGATAATCGTGAAATACCGTTTATGATATGTTTAAGCAATATTGATATTACATGCTTGAAATTAAATAAAGTATTCGATACGCAATTTATTAATCCAGTATTTGGCGTAAGTGTTTTATCGATGTCTAAACGTATAATGAATGAAGTAATGTGTTTATTTGAAGATCTTAATATACCAATTTATTATCAAGATGCAGATAGTATTCATATCCAATATTTTTCGATAGTATTAACTTTAAATCAGATGTTTTATTATTGGCTGGAAAAGTTGGACAAAACAATAATATGGAATGGAATGATGGTTATACTATTAGTGAAATAATATTATGGTCTACTTATAAAGACTCAGATACACAATTTTCTAATTGTAATACCGAATATTGGTATTTTCTAGTAGAAACAATCCATCATAATATTATTAATTATACCATAAAATTATTTGTTGCGCAACCTGAAGAACAATATAATGAAAATATTGATTTAAGATATGAGTTTCAATTAACTAAAGCTGATAATAAATTATTTATTCGTCCAGTATATAATACTTTTCCATCAAATATTATGCTAGATTTTTATGTATATGCTATTGGAAATTCTGATATAAAAATTATTAACAAAAATAATATTATATTTAATGATTCAATGTTAACAATTAACCAAGAAATTCAAAATAAAAAATTACTTGAAATTAAAAAATTGACTATTAATAATGGAATAACTACATAATAATTATGTTGGGTTAATCGTTATACCAATTTTCTCCGCTATTATTTTTATAGCATCATAATGATTTAATAATATCGTATAAATTTTGGACTACCCCAAAAATCACAATCTGTATACTATTAATGCCAATTTTTTCTTAATCAAAATCAACAAAAACGAATAATCGATGATATCCAGTTTTGTTCAAAGTTTATGCTCAATAATTGCTGCACATCATGCGTTCCATTTCCCTTCGCACAACACATTTTTGACTTTATTAACTTTACATGTCAGTTTTGAAAATCATGTTCATTTGGATGAAAAATCATTATATACATTGGTTTTCCACTAGATATGCCTTAGCAAAAAGTTAATAAAATATGCTGTCTATATATTGAACCAATTATAATCGATTGTTGTTTGATTTGCGTTGAAAATTGTATTCAATATGAAATTGGAAAATAATTTTGTTATTGCTGTGATTTGTGTATTTGGATAAATCTGTGTTTAAAGTATCTGAGATTTTGAACATTTGTCATATAAATTAATTTTACACGACAAAATTTCCTAAAAGTGACCTTTTTTTCTTGATGACTTTTGTATTGCACAAAATCAGCAATTACCACTTTGGTGCCCCAGACAACGACGAAGAAGAGGAAGAAAAGCCACATGTTGACCGCATGGAAAAGATAAAGGAGCAATTCGCAGGCGAAGGAACAGTTAAATCTGTTCGCTGCATTATCCTTGTTCACGACCACAATATCCCGAACATTTTGCTTCTCAGAAATGCTAAGACAAAGAAAACATCGATGCCAGGCGGAAAAGTCAAAGTTGGAGAGGATGATGAAACGGCCATTCGCAGAATTCTCAATAAGAAGTTTGCAATCGACGGAGAATATGATATTGGTGACCACGTTGCGACATGGTATCGCCCTCAGTTTACAGAATATTTATATCCATATCTTCCAGCGCATATTACAACAGCGAAGGAGATTGAGAAGTGGTATGTAGTGGCTCTGCCAGAAAAAGCTGCTTTGAGAGTTCAGAGCAAGCATGAGCCAATAGCACTTCCTTTCATCCAGATTCACAACAATGTTGAATATGAAGAACAGACTATCCTATACATTCCTGCTATCATGAGCAAATTTGACTTTGCCTTTGCTGAATAAAATCAAAATATAAATATTAGACCAATTAGTATTATCTTTTTGTCCCACTATACTTCAATCTTTATACAGCATATTGGGACAGTATTAATGTTCAGTTTTTACTTATTTTTGATTTTTTTGACATGTAAAAATCTGTATATCATGTAATATTATTATTAATGTGACATGTAAACAAATTCAAAACTCAATATTGATCAAAGAAACATGAATTTGAGGAAAATCAATCACTAGGATATATTCAGATTAGCAAAATATTATAATAATAACTTCGATTTACATAAATATATAAAAATAACAATTAAAATAATATTAAAAAGCACAAGACAACAAAATTATTTCTTGAACTCCTTAACTACTCTATCAATGGCATCCATAGACACCGGTTTGACAAGGAATTGATTCATTCCTGCTACCATGCATTCGTCTAAATCCTCCTGAAGAGTGCTTGCAGTCAATGCAATGATTGGAATCTTACTGTAGTCAGCATCTGATTGTCTGATGATCTTCGTAGCTTCTACGCCATCCATGACTGGCATGTGCTTATCCAAAAGGATGAGATCGAATTTCTCTTCCGCAAGTATATCTAAAACTTCTTGGCCGTTGGAGACAACTTTGAAGTCATATTTGAGCTTCGTGAGAAGCTTTTGGATGACAAGTTGATTTACTTTGTTATCTTCAGCCGCGAGGACTCTCACTGTTGAGCTTTCTGAACATTCTTCAGTCTTCTTTGACTTCTTCATTTCCATGAATAATTGACGAAGCTTCGATGGAAGAAGCGGTTCCATGAGAACTTCATGAGAAACTTTTTCGTTGAATGTGCGATTCTCTGTGAATATTATAACACGTGTTCCAGGGAATTCCTTTTCCATCTGGTTTGCTTCTTCCTCATTTCTTGTGAAAACCATCTTGATGTCAGATTTCTTGACACTTGCCTCCTTGATGAATGTCACTCCATAAAACTGAGCGAACTTCAAGACAATGACATAAGTATGAACTGAAGCAAGATCCAGAGCATAACACTTCTTGTTCTTTAAGTTCTCATGGATATAAGGAACATAAGCAATCTCGTATGGGAAATGGACAGTGAATGTTGAACCAACATTTGGAATCGATTCAACTTTCACCCAACCATCAATCAACTTAAGTAGCTTTGATATTAGAGGTAAACCAATACCGCTGCCTCCGTAGTGCCTTGTTACACTAGAGTCTCCTTGACTGAATGTTTCAAAGATCTCAGTTAGCTTAGACTTCTGGATACCAATTCCTGTGTCAGAAACGATAACATTGAAGCCTCCATTTTCTTCATCGAGTCTGTAAGAAACATTGATTGATCCTTTCTCTGTGAACTTGACGGCATTGGATAACAGGTTGTGGCAAATGCGCAGAAGGAAGTGAGGATCGCCATAGAATATTAACGGGAAATCTCCATCAACATCGACAAAGAAGTGAACATTTGGATTTGCTTGTTGTGCGAGATTCAAAATTGTGGTTCTCAAGAAGTCTGCGAGATGGAAAACAACATATGATGGTTTCATTCTATTCTGATCTATCTTCGCAATATCTAATGTATCGTTAAGCATCTCCATCAGTCTATTGAATGAATCCTTAACGACTTTCATCATTTGGAACTGTTCATCATTGAGTTTTGTTTGCATCAACAACTCCAAAAGTGAAAGCATACCACCCATTGGTGTTCTGATTTCGTGTGTCATGTTTGCAAGGAACATCGACTTTGCATTTGATGCTTCCAAAGCCTTTTGTCTTTGCTGTTCAAGAAGCAACTCGTTTTCTCTAAGTTCTGTTAAGTCGAAGTATACACCTGAAAGATTATCATTATTCTTCTTTCCTCTGAACAAAATCCATCTCATCTTTTCGAAAATCATCGAAACTTCAACTTCAAATGGCTCTCCATCTATTAATGCGCGATCGAATACTTCACGGACTTTCATCAAACAATCGCTGGAAACGTTGTGGACTAAACTTGTCAAGTTCAATTTAACTGGTTTGTAAGTGACTGGACAAGATGTGAAAACGAGCTCCTGTTCATCATCATTTTCGAATTCCCAATGAACAACATTAGAATGGAACAGAGCTAAGTCAATAACGCTCTTTGCATTGATGAGTTGATCCTTGAATTTCTTTTCGTAGTCAACCAATATGAAAGCGAACGTCATCGTATCGTTTTCATGTCTTTCAATAACAGTTTCGTACCAACCGTAGCTTCCATCCATCATGACAACTAATGCGAGGAAGCGCAAGCTCGTCTGCTCTCCTGATTTGATTTTAGCGTAGTTCAGCTCGAACTTCGTTCTAAATGATGGTTCATAGTAATTCACGAACTCTCTCGCGTAGTGTGGAACGAAAAATTGAGGTGCGAACGCAGTGAGAATTTCATCTGTCTTTGTATCAATGGCATAAAGATTTATATAGTTTCCGGCAGCTGCCATAAGTGTCTGATCTAAATCAATCGCAAACTCTGATGTTGGCTGTGAAAGAGCATCGTGAATGTTGAAAATGCAATTTTGATATGAACAGTACCAAATATACTCTCCGTTGTTATTCTTCAGCCTGAAAACAATCCAGTTTGACGTTCCAAAGTACTTAGAAAAGAATCCTGCATCTTCAGGATAAATAATATCAAATATCGAGTTGAGTTCTCTTGGATAATCAAGTTCCTTTGATAAATCTTCATTCATGCAGTTAGAGTCAGAAGTAAACACATGTATCGATAGAAGTCTCTGTAATTGAAGTTCGTTATTGTGAATATCAGTTTCTTTATCGCAAACTTCCTTCATTCTCGTTAAATCTTCAACCAAAACAGTTCTAACGTAATGTGATTTGAATATATCATGCTCAACTCTCGAATGAATGCCAATCCATTGATTATTCTTCAGTTTACAGATTAATGGATCGTTGCTGTTATAAGGGGCTTCATTGATCTTTTCTATAAGTTCTTCTGTTGTCTGAATTGACCAAGCTGAAATGCTTGATGGATTACGAATATCATTTGGCGTATCTCCATAGAATTCGAATAAACCGAATGCACCAATCTTCTTGAAAAGGTTATGAACTCTCTGTAGTGTCTTTGAATCTTCTGATGATGAAATATTTAAGTGGAATAATAACGACATTAACAATGCAAGCGTAGCAAATGGTTCCTCGATGCTGTAAATTATCGGCTTTGTTGTGTCGATAACACCAACTGTATAATAATTGTTCCTTCCCAATTTAATCATCGAAATATAAAAGATATAATGTTTTCTTCTGTAAATTTTAAGTGGTGTTGGCGGAGTTTTCTCGAGGATATCAAAAACCAACTCATTGATCTGTTGATCTTTCGTGCAAAACTCAATTATCTCAATTCCAGCTTGAATTTCGCAGAAAAAGCCGAAAGCGTCGAAATCAACTCTGTCGTATATACGCCCGATCGAGCAAATGAACATATCGATGCCAGGCGGTTTTAACATGATTTCATTGATTAATTCATAAAAAACGAGTCTTACATTACAGTGAAAGTAGTATCGAGACGATGTTGGATTTGTTATATACGGCGAATATATCTTAATTGGCTTGTTTTGGATCTCCAATGTTATCTCGTGAGTGTTTGAATGCGATATTCCGACAGTTTGTGAAGCAATATTCTCATATGTGCAAAGTTCGCATTTTTGGATCAGTGAAGTAATGTTATGTTCGACATCAAAGAGAAAACAATGAGCTGTTAATCCAAGATTTATAAATTTCGAGAAAGGAAGAACGAAAAACTTGTGGATTGAATCAGAATCGAGGAAGTATCGAATCTGTACATGTGAGCATTCGTTAAATAAACAATTTTTGTTATCGATTTTAATTCTAATTTTTGGTTTCCGTGTGAGAATCTTGAAATTGTTATTGAAGACAAACGTATAATTTTGAAATCTCGTAAATTTTGGTAATGGATTGTTGTAAAATGGAGGCAAATACCGAGTTATTAATGCTAAAAACGTAATAATGGTTAAAATTATTGCTGCTGATTTAATAAATGGATATCGATTCCAATACCTTTCGTATATTGGTTGGTATTTTGATGATATTAAACATTTTTTCGAAAATATATATTTTGATTCGACATTTGGTCCGATAGAGAGTCCATTTTTTTGATTTTTGAGTTCATTTACCAATGAATCAAATTCTTCGAAAACTTCTAATACGTTTATCGAGTTTTTCGTCGAATTAATATTAAAATATAGATTCAATTTGTATCTCTTTGCAATTTCAACGTAAAAATTGCATTCCTTACCATGATCAGAGTCAACTCCGCTCAGGTATCGCATTGATATTGCAAAGAGATAATAAAGAAACATTTAAAAAATGTAAACTATTCAAAGTCCTGTAAAATTTAAAACTTTGTAATTTGTATTATTATGGTATTCTCGTATATCGATTTTTATCCTTTTCATTTAAACTTTACATATAGGATTTATTAATTATACATAGCTTATTTATCTAAGAATTTTCGAAAAATATTTTTGAGAACAGTTGCAACGTAAATTCTCTGAATTTGATTATTTGTTTTAGCACTACTTTAGAGATGCATCTCTAAATTTAGAGATGCTGGAAAAGAACAAGAATAAACTTGTAATTCTCCACCATCGATGTTTTGTATGTGAACCCCATTCCAAATTTGACGATGCAAAGAATAATGCCTAAAGCAAGTAATATATCAGAAATAATCATTCAGTTGTCAAATTTGCTCATTATTAGATCAGCAATTTCATTTGTCAATGAAACTATGTTTTGATATGAATGATGTTCAAGTAAATGAATCAGATTGATGGAATATTCATCATCAAACCTTCCTATGTAGTAATCAGGTTTGTTGATAATATTTGTGATGATTGTTTTAAGCATTGAGACTTGAGTGATTAATCCTGAACATGCATACATATCGTGAACTGAATTTGGATCATGTCCGAGTTCGCAGGAGTTCTCTGGTTCTATGTTATCAATGACAACATCGTAGCCAATTGATGGCTTCATATTTCCATCGCCATTGACTAAAACATCATTTGCATCAATAAGATTTTCGATTTGCTTCTTTGTTCTTTCTTTTAAGACTTCAATATCTGTAATGTTTTGTGTGATATTATTGATAATTATAAAAGAAATTGCATCATTTCCAAGTTCACTTGCAATCATCATTTGTTTCACTGCATAATAGAACCAAGTTTCCATGGAATCGATATTTTTGTTCAGTAGTTTTGATTCTTTGCATAAGAAAGCAAAGACAATTAAAACGCAGATTAAATTGATGAAATAAAGAAGAGTCATTAAATCGCGTTTGTGAGAGATGACAGTTTTCTGGATAACTGGCTGTTCATCAGATGATGAAGCACTTTGTCCAATAACAATTGGAACTTTTTATTCTTTATCTTTCGCCGGAAGATTCAATAACATCTTAAATGCGTTTCCAATCACTTTTCTGTATGAGAAAACAAGACATGTCAATGGAACAGAAGCAAAGAAATCAATCAATATAAGACCAGTTATCTTCCAATAATTGATATATTAGTTATAATTAGTGGTCTTAGAAATCGCGTGATTGTGGAATGAAGTCATTGCAGAAATGCTTCCATCAACAGTTCCAAATGCATTTGAAGAAATCTGGCAAAAATTATTTGTTGTGAATAAGTCGTCATTGTTTGTAAATTCGAGATCTCCCCCAATTTGATTGTGAAGGAATTGGCTAACAACGATTTTGTCTGGTAACGATGCAGAGATATTCTCATAAATGAGTCCATCTGAGAAAACTGTTAAATTCATTGTTTTGTTAACAATCTGTGGAATGAATTCATATGGATATGAATCTTGCGCTTGAACTTCAACTGAATCGATTACTTTTCGTAATGAAGCCAAAGACTTTTGGAGACTTATGTAAGAGGATCGAGTTAATGAAGTTGTTTCGTCGATTAAAGCATTATTGATATCGATATCAAATTATGTATCATTAATTACTGATTGATTTCCAATTCTATTTGTCATATTTCGCCATTTCATTAATATGAAATGTTGCGCATAGTTGCTGTAAAACGCAGCATTTGTTACCGAATGAATATCCCAATGATTTTCCCTTCTACAAGAGAACTTAGTTTGCAGGAAAACGAAGTAACCGATGAAATAAACCAACTCAATGGTGAAGAATAAAATAGAGAAGAAAGAAACCCAAACTGTGTGGTGGCTTCGAGTCAGCAATGCTGTTATGCAACGCAAGTCTGAGTCTGCTGTCTCTAATGAGCTTTGCACCAACTTGTTCTTCATTTTCTGCATCCAAGCTTCAGTCAAATTGTTCTGAGCTTTTCTCTGATGTATTGACTGTGAAAGTATCTGTATTTTCATTCTTTTTAACTTTTCTTCCTTTGTAATCATAAATTTCATCTTTGAGATATCTCAGGAATTTATGAACGAGACTTCTAAAGCTCATATCGATATTGAAGTTGTTTCCGTCGACAATGGCATCAGCTTTCATTGTCTCTATGATTGCACCTCGGAAATCACAAAGGCATTCATCCAAGAAGTTGGCATATTCTGTAGTCAATCTGATGTTATTTGGATTGTTCATTAACGCGTATTTGAAGTATCTTTCAGCGTCCATTAAGTTGTTGGATAAATTCACCATATAAGATGTGTGACATTGAGATTTATCCCAGAACTGCTGATATCCGTATTTGTAGGATGTGTTCATTGCATGTAATTTGTTGTAAATTTCGAGTGTATCTTTACTGCTTGAAACTAATCTTCTTGTTTTAACTTCCATTATCTGGAAAATTAAAAATCTGTTGATGAATGTTAATCTCCGCTTCCTTATGAGTTTCTTGTATAGCAAATTCATTTTGGTTGTTTCTGATGGGAAATATGTGATGACTTGGAGACATAGAGAAAGAATCTTTTCGTTATTCGTGTGCGTTATAATGTAATCAACTAAATGCTCCTTAACGAATAAATCACAAAGTTCAGCGAGGCCGACAACGATGTATTTCATTGCTGTGAGAGAGTTCTTGCAAACTCCAATAGAATCGAAGTACTCTGTGTAGTCTTTGACTCCATATTGTTCAGTTAATTGCTGTTTTGTTTGAACAATGATTTTCTTGAATATAACTTTGCCAATTATTGTTGAAACAATTTCAGACACAAGGAAAATAAATACTGTGTAGTTGTACTTAAACAAATGGTTGAAGTAAAGGACAATCATTGTGGTGTCTAACGCCGCTGTAACAATGCCAAACGAGAAACATGTTGGGTTTCTAAATAAGGTGAAGAAAGGAATATAAAGGATTCTATAGCAATTGACGACACCAACATTCAAGTGTAGCAGAGCCATAAGAACATAGAACCAAGGATCAAAGAACTTAAATATCGCTGTTCCAATGAGTGTAACTGTCGTTACAACGAAGAACAAAAGTATTGTTGGTGGATCGTAAAATTGGAATGTTAAGTTCGTTAAAACGACAGACCTCGACTTCAAAAGGATGCCGATGACGAAGAGCCCTAAAATGATGATATATACGATAGATCCAATGATTATATCGATGATGGATTCGCTATCTTTGTAGTTATGTATGCAAACGATTCCATGGAAATAATAACGAATGTAGAAGGAACTAAGAACAATGGCGTAAGCATATCAAGAACTATTGCAGAGAAGTTTAACATCGATGAAGGAATGATGTAATATTTTTTGCTGAATCTAATAACGAAACTTAATCAAAGTATCGAAAATATGGCAACGGCAAGACAAACGTATGCTATAGGAAGATGAGCGGCGGAATAGTCAACGGGATTCTGGAAAGAAAAGACTCTCGCAATGTTAATATATGATTTTCTCCATTTTCCTAAACATCTCTCGAATGGCAGTACATATATTCAAAATTCGATGAATATGATCTGAAAGGAGAGGAATATCGAGCACAGTGATGAAAACCATTCAGGAAAAACAGTTGAATGCATTATTTGATCATATAATAGGAAAATTTCATCAATGATTTGTGCTTTTACAGCTACCAGCGAGTTAGTTGTCTGCTTGTCGATAGTAGATGACGCTTTAGAAGGCGTATTACTGTCAACAGAAGCCATTATTTGTGAGAATTATTTTCAATGTTTACAGTAAACAATTCAATCTGATTGTAACTTTTTAAAACTTTGTCATTGTCATAATTACGATGTGTTGAATAATATTTAAATGCGTTTCCATTGAAAATTGTGCCTATTGAAAAGTTCCCAAAATTATAAAAAACTTTATCTCAATTTTGAACGATAAAAATGCTTTACAATGGGAATATAATATATTTTTTGCGCGGCTAAATTTGAAAAGTTTATTAAATTGAGAAGAATAACGCACAGAGCTTACGTGTGAACACTTGGAATACTTTTTTTCAAAAAAAGCAAAAAAGCATATTTGTGATTAGATTTACCTATTTATCATCGACAACAACATATTTTACGTTATAAAAATGCTATACAATGGGAATATAATATATTACAATGAATAAAGCACATCATGGCAAATCAATGTTTTGATGTAAGATATATCTAATATTGTAATGAAATAGACTTTGTTAGCTAATTCTTTAATATATCATGCACAACATGATTTTGTACATTGGGGTTCAATAACTTAGCAAAAAGTTAATCCAGTGAGTTAAAAAACGAGTTTCCCGGACTTTGTGTATCAATTTTAGACAAGCCTTTATGTAATCAGGGTTTAAAACTTTTTTATACACCTTTCCGTTTTTACCATTTTCTTTTTTATAATAGTAAATACTAATTCCATCTTCTTTTGGTTCATCTATTACTTTAATTTCATTGTCAGAAAGTTTTAGTCGTTTATGTTCAAAATTTCCTTTTTGGAATCTTTTCCATGTTGTTATATACATTTTTCCATCATATTTATATGTCATTTCTGAATTACAATTTTCATATTTCGTTATTAATTCACAACCTTCTTTTCTAAATTGTTCTTTAATCCATTCAGGATTTAGACCACGACCTAATCGTTGAGGTTTTGACTTTTTAATGTATTTATTCATTTGCTATGGTGGAACTGTTACCATCTAAATATAGTTGCTTTTATACTAATTAAAAATTAACTTAGTTATTGTCCCCACTATATATATTAGTTATTGTCCCCACTATATATAGTTACAAAAAAAAGCATAGAACCCCCTACCTATACTACTAATAAATTCAGAGCCTTAGGACTATTTTACAGGTATGTCTATAACTGCAAAGACTGATATATTATAATGCAATTGTTATGGGGTTATTTTATAAAAAAAAACAGTTAAGATTTTTTTGCAATCAAATTGTAATCACGAACAAATCTAAAAACCTTGATATCTATTGAATTATCAAATAGATGGATGATCAAAAATAGCTAATTCCCATAAAGAAAATGATTCAACTCGAAATTATTCAAAATTATCACGTAACTCATCAATTATATGCATTCACACAAAGAGTATTCACCAAAATCACAACGATGGAACTTAATTCAATGATTCAAATTTAGTGTAACGATATTGAATTAACTTGAAGCTAACAATCAAAAATTAGCTTTTCCCACTGTTGCATTGCATAAATCTAACGTTATGAAGAACCGCATCAATAACATCATTTTTATCTCAATTCATCATTTGAAATATCAAAATACAGACATTGACATAGATGTAATATTATCTACTGACATTTTAAGATACAAATATAGTAATAAGAATCTTCAAAAACTATATCAATTAAATAATCAATTGAGTCTTTTTCTAATGATTTTTTTCAGTATAAAACTCAGAATAGAGTTATCAAATATAATATAAGGTGGTTCACTATCATCACCAATAAAATATTGTTATCAAAAACATTTTTTATTATCACACAAAAACATGTACAAAAATTAATCACTGACAAACTTCTCTCACATCCGGATCTGCATCATTTCTCAGCATATCAAGCAACTTCGAGTTCCTTGGTAATCTCTTAGCGATAACATATCTAACATTAGTGATTCCATCAGCAGCAAGTTTCTTCATTACTGCTTCTGCTTGCGGCGAGTCTTCAATCTTCAGATCGATGGCAGCGATTGCAACAGTCTGTCTGATCTGATAGTCATCGCTTGATGCACCTTCATTGAGGATCTTAACAAAGTCATTCAAGCACCAATCTCTTCCAAGTTTCTTCGCAATGAGACTGACTGTTTCAAGTGCTGCAGATCTGACAGCACAAGCATCATCAAACAGTGCAGCTTTGACAACATTAACAACACCTGGAGAAGCACGGAGAAGGAGCTCTGGAAGCTTGCGAACAACAGGCTCTCTTTCGCGCCACTCCTTGGACTTCAGCATCTCGAGCACGCACGATGTTGTTACGTCATCAGGAATTGCTGACTGACTGAGTGCGTCAAGTGCGGCGAGAGACATCTCGGAGTTGTTCATCTTGACTAAATTACTAAGCTTCTGCGATGCATACTCGATGTCGTTCGTCTTGAAAACAAACGCAGGAAGACTTCTGACGCCAGCAGAGACAACAGCAGGACGGTTATCCTTGAATGCGGCATCAATTGCATTGCGTGCGTGTTCTAAATCTGCACCAGGAATGCTGAGATAGAAACCGATTTGGCCAGCGGCAGAAGATGCTACATCAGGATCAGAGTCATTCAATCCCTGAGAGATGAAGTTAAAGACGTCATCAGGTGATGTGTTTGAGTTAAATATTTCATGAATCTTGGACAAGAAATATGATCTTACTTTCCAATTTGGATGTATCGTGAGCTCTTCTCCGACTTCTAGGGCTTCGTTCACTCTTCCTGTAGACGCAGCAAATGAAACAAAGAAGTCTGTGACAGGCATAGCGACAGAAAGACATGAATCTTTTGCATAACTCAACATCACTTTAAGAAGTTCTTCTTTCTCACTTGCTTTGAGATAAATAGTGATCTTTGAGGCTGATGATGACAGTGCCTGCCTCACAAGTGGAGTTTTCTCATCTTCGAGTTCGATTACTTGTGAATAAAGTTTTGATCGTGCAGAATCAGGAAGATCGCCAGCAATTCGTGAAAATATAGATATTGCGGTACCTCGTGTTGTCGCTAAAGGACTTTTTAACATTGTACCGATTTGTGGAACAAGAATTGAAGTAACTTGGTTTGGTGTAAGTGTCGAAAAGATTGTGTGGATTGCGTTGACAGCAGCTTCGCGTATTTGATGCGATTCGAGTTTTGTGATTTGCGATATATTTGCTAAAATATCTCTGAGATCTTCATTTGAGTATTTGTTTAACTGTATTTTTGGTATTTGATTGATTATTTCAAGCCAAATCTTTTCAGAAAATGAAGGTGTCTCGATTATATATGGAAAAAGTTCATTAACGGTTCTTTGTTGGCCAAGAGCTTCGACAATTCTCGGGAGGGCCGTGACAGCCGCCAGTTGCTCGGCAGTGCCTGACTTTCTCATGTTCATAATCATCTCGTAAACTTCCATGAAATTTTTTTTAGTAGACGTTTAAAAATATTTTCTTTGTAAATTCATAATCAAAACTCAAAAATTAAGATCTTCATATATATATACGATATTGTATTAATATTGTTAAAATTATAACAAAATCAATTTAATTTGTGCAATTTAGAATACATATTCAAATTTTATTTTTATAAATTGTAATAAAATATGTTATTGTGATTATATATGCAATAAATGTCACATACCGAAAGTTGTCACGAAAAAGTGATATTATCTGACATGTAAAGTTGTTAAAATCTCCTATTTTATGTGTCAAAATATTAATATTTTTTGACATGTAAAGTCCTATAATCATTCACATTATGTATTAGTTTTATTTCAAAATCGCGTCTGATGGGAAGAACTGGGGACTACATTGACACAGTTACCACGCGTTAGTAGCTAAACTCACAGATCTTCCTTTCATACGCCATCATTAAGAAATCAAAGATTTCAACTTCAGAATGCCTCTGAAGAGCAAAATTAAATGCTTGATTGGGACTTGTAGCCAAGGTGCTAGCAATTCGGTCCACAGTTCTTCCTTTCAGAAGCATTCTGTAAAGTAAATCGCTGATTATTTCGAAAATCGAGTCTGAAAGGAAGAACTGTTGACTGGATTGCTAAGATTTGGGTATTTGTGCCAATCCAGCCCATAATTCTTCCTTTCAGAAGCATTCTGGAGAGTAAATCGCTGATTATTTCGAAGATCGAGTCTGAAAGGAAGAACTGTGGACTGGATTGCTAGCACCTTGGCTACCAGTGCCAATAAAGCACTTATTTTTTCTTTTCAAAGTAAATTTAAACAAATATAGGATCATACTTCCAATAATCATTTATAATCACATGCCACGTAAATATTTATTTGTCAAATATTTGTGTTTACATATCAGATAATATCACTTTTGTGTCACTTTTTCTTGATAACTTTCGGTACGCAACAATATATGGAATAAAAATGAATGATGAACAAAAAAGGTTATTCTTTTCGGATGAAAAGTGCCAAAATCATTCGATGAGTGCGGAACAGCTCCAAGAGATCAAATACTGGACATCTCTTGATGGAACAATTCTGACAATCGATAACGAAAAAATTGCGAACAGAATCAAAGGCGATTTGAAAGTCAATCTCATTCAAGAATGTCAAGTTAAGATTAATGTTAAAAAGTCACAAGTAATCATCACAAACTGCTCTCCAACTAAGAAAATGTGCGTTGTTTTTGCAAAAATGTTAGATGTTCCTTACGTTTCAGAACAATTGTTCACGAAATATAAGAATAATAGCGAAGAAATCACAAACATGCTTCAGCCACAGGATGATAAGTTTAAGTTGCCTCAGGCTGAAGTTTCTGGAATCAAACCAACAGAAAATGTTGAAGTCGAACCAAAATGGGAAGTTACGGCACAAAGCAAGAGACGACAGCAAATCCGCAGACCAGAAGCTACTTTAGAAGATAACTTTTTGGTCGTTTCGGCAAAAGCTTCTGCAATTAAGGAAGTTAAGCAACAAATTGCAAATGCTTTATGTCTCGATCCAAACATTAACTTTGAAAGAATTTCATTCAAACTTGTATAATTATTAAGAGTATTATTGTTGTTACATCTTTTATTTCATTTTATATATTATAAATTATATTCGAATAAACACTGATATAAGTTATGAAACATTTTCTTATGCATAGGCACTGCTATTGGTCTGTTAAAATAACATTATCAGATCTTATACATTTTGCTTTAATCTAACATTGTATTCTAATAAAAACATCGGATATATGAACTAATTAGATGATGTGTATAGTATTATTGCATTGAGAGCATGAGGTTTCAGTGTATCAGCATCAATAGTAAACTTTTCACCTTCGATCTTGAGATCAGGTTGTGTTTTCTCTAAGATTGTAAGTATGTCAAGCTTGAATTGGTGGTTTTCAATTAATCTATTAATTTTAGCGACAACATCAGCGATAGCAGTACCACTTGGTGGTGCCATAGCTTCGGCCTTCTTTATTGCAGAAAGAATTAATGGGTCAACTACTTGTGGAACAGGGCTATCTGCAATTAATTCACTTAATGCGACCATTTTATGATTTAGTAATTCATACCAATTCTGTATTGACTGTGTTTGGATGTCGTGGTATTTCTTTTTGAAGTCATTTAAGCAATATTCGGCAACGTGGTGCCAAACTGATTCGGGCGGGTGGTATTTCAACGCATTATGGTACACAAGCAGCATATCAGCGTACCAGTCTGCTATTACTTTGTATTGGTCGGCTTCTAGTTTTTTCAGAATTTGTTCGAAATCAATTGGGCTTTCGATGACTGCTTCATAGTTCGGCAGTTTGGCCGTAGAAAGGCTGTAAAAGAAGCTATGTAAAGTATGTTCCTTTACTGATTGAGTAATTTGCTTGCAGTGATTTAATGATGTTGGATTCATTCTTTATGACAATTATTTTTGTTTTGTAAATAATTTTACATGACATGAGACAAAATACATGTCAAATATAATTCTAAAACTTTACATGGCAAAATGAAAGCATCAATGAATCATGTCTCCAAAACTTCTTTTCAAAAGTCTTAAATATTTTATACCTAATATTTACATAAACTGTAAAAGCTAGTATATTGATGGAGAAGCTCAAATTTGCACCAGTTCCTGGGAACAGAACTTTGATTAAAAATTTACATGGCAAGAAATTAACGATTTTATATTTTGATGAATTTTCACGATGAATAGAGTTTATTTCCAAAGCTGATTATAAATATCAAGTCAATTAAAGAATAATTATTTTAACGTTTTTCACAATTTTTTTATGAATGAATCTAAATCAGGCCCAAAGAAGATGTTTAATATCCCTCTTGGATCTGAATTCGACCTCGTCATAGACTGCAACGAGGATTTCAACTTGAATTTGAAGAAAATTAATGCTTTAGATTTAAATGCTTCAGAAAGGAAATCATTTGCACTTGCAACATCAAGGTCTAAGACGTCAAGAGCATCATCGAGACCAAAATCAGCCAAAACATCGAAAATTAATAAATTAAATCTTACTGATGGCATTTTAGAAGGTGCAAATATGCCCACAATACATCGAGTTGGCGTTGTTACTTCGAGGACTACATCAGGAGCTACACCACCAATGTCCATCAGTAGATTCGAAACGATTAACAGAGATACATCGAAATTATCAAAAACATCACGACCTGACTTTCCAAATGGACACGTTCAGACTTATGTTTTCGGTTTTGAAAACTCTCAACCATATATTCCACATCCTTTTGTTTCTTCTCATCGTCCAAAGACACCAAGACCTGTTACAGCATCAGCAAGGCTTAGAAATAATGATGAGTTTGGCATTAAGCTGAAAAAGAAAGTTAAATTATCTTCAAAGAGAGAAGTTCCTGTTTCGAGGGATTCTGCACTTACAAACTCTCTCACTGTCAGGAGTCTAGAGGAATTTATTGCAGAACAATAATTATTCACGTTGATTTTGTTTGTATGTTATAAAATATATTTGATTTCTTATAATATTATATTAACTGGCTCCTTTTTAATCAGAATCTTTTTTGCTTAGTCTTCTTGGGTATCATTTTAAATTATCAAATTTTTTTAAATTGATGACCTTGACGAATGTAATTGAAAAATATGTGAGTTGTTTGAATAAAAACAATTGAATGTTTATATTTAATGACAAATATAGAAAAATTAGTATTATTTTGGAGGTATATCATCCTCATCAATTTCCTGACCAGTCAACATATTGAGGCGTAACTTTGCAGTCAAATATTTGGAGCTAAGACGGTCATCATAGATATCGTCATCATTATCATCAGAATCTTCGAGAATCTTATTCAACTTGTTCTCATCTCTCCAGATCTGAACGCTTGGTGCGCAAGGAAGATGGCGAATGTTATCCATGATATTTGCTTGAAGATCATTCAAGTATTCTGGTGTGTTAAAGTTGTCCATGTTAGATGGCTGCAAGTGCAAGCGATAATCTGGACCGTAATATCCGAGATAATCGTTGTAAGGAAGCTTATCTTCGAGTTCTTCGCCGAGAACAACAGCTGTTTCGTAAGCCCAGCAACGCGCGACATTTCTGACTGTGTAGCCACCACCACCCGTGACAATCATAGGAATTCCGAATGATTTCATAAATTCAACACAGGAAGCGTGTCCTTTGATTGTGAGGTTGAAGGATCCGAGGCGATCTCCTGTGAGTGAATCTGCGCCACACTGAAGAAGAATTGCTTGTGGGCGATACCACTCAACAAGTCTCGACATGATTGGTCTGAAGATATTTTGGTAAGAAATATCATCCATACCATCATTAAGCGGGACGTTTACGGAGTAATGTTTACCTCTTCCTAAGCCAATATCGGTCCAATGACCAGTGCCTGGGAAGAACTCACCGTATTTGTGGAAAGACACTGTCATGACTCTGTCTGATGTGTAGAAGGCTTCCTCAACGCCATCACCGTGGTGAATATCGATATCGATATACATAACTCTTTCGTAGCGTTCTAAAAGCTTAAGAATACCAAGAACGCAGTCAGCAACGTAGCAGAAACCACTTGCTTCTGCTTTCTTAGCGTGGTGAAGACCGCCTGCCCAATTAATTGCAATATCAGCTGTGCCGTCGTTTAATTCTTGCGCTGCTGATATAGATCCACCAGCAGAAATCTGGCAGAACTCAAACAGTCCTTCGAAAATCGGAGAATCTTCACCAACATTGAATTTATCGAAAAGGCCATTTTGTTTTCCTTCATTTTCCGGATTTACCATTTGCAAAAATTGAATATACTCATCACTGTGGAATCGCGTCATATCTGTTGCAGTTGCTCGCTTTGGTCTTAAAACACGCATTTTCGGAAGTAAATCATAGGCTAAGATGAGATTATGAGCCATTCTCACTCGATGGGGCTTCATTGGGTGATTCGGCGCATAGTAGAAATTGCCAATGTCCTCGTCGTAGAAGTAAACAACTCTCTGCTTTGTTGACGACATTGAGAAAATTGTCAGAAAAAGAAATATTTTTGTCGCTTTACATGACAACTGTTTATTTCATTTTTTGTCGTATAAAAATGTATTTATTTACATGTCAGATATTTATATTCTTCTTCAAGCTTATATTTCTATCAAAAAATAATACCATCACTAGATTATATAGGGTTGCATATAACAGGCCAATTGATTATATTCTCACATTTTAGCAAATTTGAACAAATATATTTTCATATCTTTTTATTGACATCGTATAGGTATATAAATAGATTTTTATTGGTTACCACTGGCATAAGAGTTGATATATTGACGAACAGTTCTCTTGTATCCATCTTTATTATTTCTAAACATTTCTAAAGCCTCGGAATTTAAGCCGTGATCCGGATTTGGATCATCAAGGAACGACCTAATAGACACCAACAATGAAGCAACGTTATAAGAAGGAAGCCATTTATCGATTAAAAGATCTAAACAGATTCCTCCCGTTGTGGAAACATTTGGATGATAAACTTTTGTAATGAATTTAACAGATGGTGCTTTAAATGGGTATTCAGAAGGGAAATTAACAGTCAGTCTGAAATGGCCATTTTCCCAAATTGTTTCCTTAGGTCCGTCAATCTCTACTTCCCATTCGAGGAGTGATTTTTGGCTAATAAGTCTAACACCGTCTGGTGGCTGCGTCGTAATAAGCTTATAATCAGATGCAATGCGACGAGCGTTTGACGACATAATTTTTATATGGCTAAAGCTTTCAAAACTTTTAATTATAGATCGATTAAAATTGACCTTGAATATGGCATTTACATATGCTGCAATGCATAAATACCAAATTATTGCGCTTAAATTCTTGTACTACTGAGATAAATTTCTTTGTTCGGCTTTTTATTTCGGTCATATATTCGGCTGAAGTACATGTGGCTGAATACACGAACTAAGAAGGGTCATTGTATGATTTTGAAATTTGGAAGATATGAAAACTTTGCTTGATGAACTGTGCTCTACATTACATCATCTCATTGAATTCTATCACATATTTCCTTAACTGAAAGATTTTTTCGAGCAAATTTTATTAGAAAGCTTTTCTTTAGGCATTGTAATATATTTCAGACAAACTGAATGATACCAGTGACTAAGCTTTGACATTTTAAGAATTAAGATAAATTTAATGAAGAGTCCATTTCTATAGCCATTATATTCCCTTTCATTAGTACTGAATGAATCCATGAACTAAGATCATGAACTCTAAATTTTCATAATAATTATATCTAAAGTTCCTATTATGGCACGATAATCATTCATTTATAAGATAGCTGGGAAATGCTGTTAACCGTGAACTTCATAATTTCAAAAAATTACAAAACAAATAATTTTATTATATATATCAATCATTAAGTGATAACAAATCACTCAGAGACCTTCTTGACGACAACCTCCCAGTTATCAGCTTCCCAGGACTGTTTCACTAATTCGAGCTGTGGAACAGAATCAACAAGGCGCTGGAACTCATCTTCACCGAAGAAGTGGTAGAATCTTTCGTACATGTTTTGGTCAGAATCGTATTCTTTTCTCACTGTCCACGGGACCATTTGATCTGGATCATCAATTGTCTTATTTTTCTGTTTAGTTGCCCATGCTGTAACGAAAGCAGTACCACCAACCTTTATAATTCGTGCAATCTCTTGCATGCATTTTATTCTTCTTTCTTCTGATGCGAAATGATGGATAACAGCAATGCATATAGCATTATCGAATGAGTTGGATCTGATTGGAAGATTCAAAGCGTCTGCACAGAAGACGTGTTTGTTTTTCTTTCCCGCGATTTTGCATAAAGGCATTGAAAAGTCTGTTCCAACATCGTAAACTGTTGGCTTGATTCCTAAATTTCTCCCATTTCCACAACCAACGTCAATGAGTGTTGAATAACCTGGTAATGATTCAACAAACTTTTTAACACCCGGCCATGGCTTATATCTCGTGTAATCAAAATGTGGAGCAATTTTGTCGTAAACAGAATTAACATATTGCTCCTCGATTTCTTCTGGCGGCAATCTTTTCATTCAAATAATAAAATGCAGGGGCTGATATTTTAAAATGGTGGTATTTGACATGTAAAATATCAAAAGTGAAATGTAAATCACCAAAAGTGACATTGGTTTTGCTGAATGAGAAACAGAGAAAGAATAGCAAAAGAATACGAAAATCAAAAGTACAAAGACGAGGCTGAAAACAAATATAACGTCATTGCTGAAAATTTAAACAACTCATATGAAGAATTGCAAAACTGTCCAATCAATGCTGATTACAAAGCTGCTATTTTTAATGACCTTGATGATCTCGAAGCGAAACTCAACCAATCCAATGAACCAACATTCGAATCATCGGAACTTTCATCTTTAATCTGTTTATGCCTTCTTTATGAGGACTTATTAAACGACCGTCAGGATATTAGAAACGAAAAGTTGATTGATGGCGCAGTTACATCGATTCTCCAGGAAAATGCTGCAAATTTCTCAAAATACGTGTATAACTTACAAAACAAATTAAACGATATCAGAAATGACAAACTTTTACGGAAGAAACTATTACAATTGGACGAGAAAGAATTGAAATTATTATTTAGTTCAAAATTTGATCTTTCAATATCTGAACAAGATAAATTGCAAGATGTAGTCGAGATGCTCGATCAAAAGATGTTAAGAGATTTAGTTCTGAATTGGAATGTTAAAGAACTTCTTCAAAAGATTAATCAATTATGTGAAAAACTCAACATGACACAGTAACAATTTCAAATGTGCTCATTTGTACCTCCACAAATTCAAACAAACACATCAAATTAGTATCATTTGATTAATTTGATGACATTTGTTCGTAATTCGATCTCTATCTAGAGACATAAAAGTTTATGTTCATTAGTACTCTTTTCTAATATCACTCAGTTTTCTCTCTCAATGATCAAGTAAATTCTTGTTCTTCACAGAATGGCTCCCTTCACATTTGGACCTCCGTTGATAATCTACTAAATCTCCATCTGAAACACCAAGAAATATTCAATGAACTAAAAAATTGTTTTGATTTTATATATATTTACTTGAATTTATACGTAATTATCATGCATCAGATGCTATTTCATGGTGCGAGATTGGATATTTGAAATCAGACTATATTCTTTTTTTTACCAATTTGCAAAAAAGATAATAAGAATATCTTGACACAGTGGTGGATTGAATAAGTGGGTAGCCGAAGCGCATTTATTTATGTTGACACTCTGTTAGCACACTCTAATTCCTATTTTTAAAAAATCAAAATGTATTTTAAGGGAGGTTATTAATTTTAGGGGTTAGCTTAGCTGTTTAGGGGAAAAATCACAACTAAATGGACAAAAATATTCGCGATGTCTGGGCTCACAACCTTGAAGATGAGATGAGAAAAATATCAGAATTGATAGAGGACTATCCATACATTGCTATGGATACAGAGTTCCCAGGCCAAATCGCTCGACCTTTCGGAACTTTCCAATCTCAAGAAGACTACACATACCAGCTCACTAGATTGAATGTGGACTACCTAAAGATCATCCAAATCGGTATTACGCTCGGTGATGGCCATGGCGGATATCCACAACCAACATCAACATGGCAATTCAACTTCAAATTCAACTTAGATGAGGATATGCACACCTCTGAGTCTATTGAGCTGCTTCAGCAGTCTGGAATTGACTTCAAGAGATTTAATAATGAAGGAATTTCTCCTTTCGACTTCACACAACTCTTATACACATCGGGGCTCGTAATGAATGACCACATCACATACTTAACATATCACTCAGTCTCAGATTTCGCATATTTACTTAAAATGCTCACTTGCAAACCTCTTCCTCCAGATGTCAAAGAATTCAACAACCAATTGAATATCTTGTTCCCACACTACTACGACATCAAACTTATTGCAAGCAGAATGGACTTAATGGGTGGTGGTCTCCAGGCTTTAGCCAACGAGCTCAATGTTTCTCGTATTGGTCCGGCTCACCAGGCTGGTTCTGATGCGTTGATTACATTGGACACTTTCACTGCATTGATGAACAAATTCTTTGGCGGAAATCTCGAAAAGAAAGAGTTCGAGAATCAAATTTACAGCATCTGTCCAATCTAACGTCATTATTCTTTTGATAACTGTTCTTACAATATGAAATAATCATATCTAAATATTATTATTTGATTATATGAAATATGTGGATAAAATAGTAATTTACAAACATGTTTGTGTCGATTTTCAATAAAATTAAAAATTAAATTGCACTTGTATCAACAAACATTGATTTCAGTCTATCAGGATGGAAGTTGGAGGATGGTTTAGTTCTTCTCCAGCCAATATATCCCTGAATTGCAGAAGCAATAAAGAAGAAAAATGCTAAAACTGAAAATACAACAGTTGGACCCATCTTGAGAGTACCGAACATTCCAATTTCTGTGATGACGAACGATTTTGTGCCTTTGAAGAAAGATGTTGGATAATTATTTTGAACAAGAACGAAATATTTGCCCGCTGAGATTTTGCTGTGTGAAATTGCATAAAGCTTTCTGAATGGGGAATAAGCTGATTGTCTCATCCATGCAATAAAATGTTCATCTTGAATACCGTTCGGGAACAAACCTGAGTCACGGAGCCACTTTGAGGAGTTAGCATAAGCATCACTTGGCTCTCTATAAAGATCAGTTCTGTCGACGTTAAGAGTTATATCGGTTTCTTCAAAATAGCTGTAATTAAGAATGCTGATTGTGTCATTAAAAACTGCCGCTGGAAGGAGACCACAGGGAACGTAGATATTTGCTGGATGGACTGTGAAATTGATATAAGTTCTAGGTTGACACTGTTGGAGTTGAGATGCGTCTGCATCTTGGCCGCTAAGTTGCTTATAAGAGTAGCTGTTAGCTATTTTGCGGTGCAATTGGTAGAAATTAGTGAGGCGATAGTAAAGTCCGATTGGAGGCTTCATATCTTCTTCAATATCGATTGGGATGATGCAGGAGGACATATTCACACATTTGTCGTCGTATCTGAACGAGTATTCCTTAATTTTGCGAAGGGATAAACCAAAATTTGCAATTAAAATCAGATAAATGACTCCAAGGACGTAAAAGAAGACGGAAGTGCAGAAAGGAGTCGATCGAAGACGAAGACGCTTAAGGTCCTGTTGAATAATTGGCTGTGACTTGAATGCGCCAATATTTACTGTTCTCATTATTTTTATGAAAAGTGACAAATTCGGACTTTTGTAAAATGGGCAAAACTTTGAATTTAGAAATAAAACAATGATTTATTGCTATACACAAGTTTTTGAAAAATCATTAATATTATAATGGCTAAAAAATGTCCTAATTTGTGTGGATTTTATAACATTTCACTATTTTCTCATTATTTTATGAAAATTAAATAATCAAAATGATTGTATTATTGAAGTTAGTTGTATTAAAAGGATTTCTTTATGATGATATTTAATATTGGTTGAAGTATGATTTATATCACTTCATTGTAACAAATTGTACATAATATCACATTGAATTTATAGATGACATTACATCCCTTTTATATTCGCATATGCTGATTTGAATATATTTGTTAATTAGTACAAGATATTTTCAATTATTTTAGGTTCTCATTGACTTCATTGAAAATCAATCTACATACTTAATTACTCTTAGTATTTCTTTTATTTTATATATTTGCAATGATTTTTTTAAACACCAAAATATCCTTTCAAATAGTCAAATGAATATTGGCAAATCTTACTACAATACTCCCTTTTGGACGCGCTATAATATGGGGAGTGAGTTTTGTTGATTTATTAAAAAAGAGGACAGATTAACAAAAAACAAAAATAAAAATTTAAATAACAAACATATATTAGCAGCAGCAATAACAACCACAGTATTTGGCACAGCAACCATCGTCTTCTTCGTCTCCCTGTCTGCCATCGATGATCTGCTTGGCCATCTTCTTTCCGCTTCTTGCGCCAAGTCTGCACAAGAATATATTCGCGATAATACCGAGAATTGCAATAATGAGGAACAAGATGAGCAATCCAAGTCCAAGCTTCGGCCATGTGATGCAAGGTGTCCTTGAAGGTAGCGGTGAACGTGTTGGGTTCGGAGCAGAGCGTTCTGGTGTGTAGGCCGGTGTTGGACCAAAAGTAGGTGAAGGTTCCGGAGTGGGACCAAATGTTGCTGTCGGTGATGGCGCCAGTGTAGGACCATCTGATCTGGATGGCGTAGAAAGTGGTGTTGTCTGTGGGGATCTTGCGTATGTAGCGGTTCTCGATGGATCTGGCCATGGCGTCGCTGTGACTGTCGGAAAAGCAGTTGGTGCAAGTGTCGGTGCGAATGTTGCTGTCTGTGTCGGGAATAGTGTGTATGACGGAGTCTCCATAGGTGTTGGGTATGCAGAGCGAGAGGCAGTCGGCGTGAATGTCGCTGTTGCAGGTCTCCAGGCTGTGCCGCCTTTGATATAAAATATATTTCTATATAAGCCAATTTGAGTGACATTGACTTTTTCTCCTGTATTTATACTGTCTACTGAGAACGCGTCGACCTCCGTTCCTGCTTCGAAACGGCAAAATTCGACATTGACTTTCATCAATCCTTCTCTGTTGAGATTTGAATAAACACGACTGTAGAAAACGTTGTTATCCGGAGAAGTGCATTTGTAGAACAGTGAGGAAACGAAATAATTCGGCTCTAAATTCTTTTGTGTTTCATATTCGTCTGAATGATAAATTGCAGGGCCTAAATTCGCAGTGCACTCGATATAATCTGTTCTGAATGTATCAAGTTGGCAGCCAACACAATAAATGGCGCCTCCAAGATGAGTTGCTGAACAACTCTGAAAAAGACATGAATTTGAACGTAAAAACTTGCCAGTGGATCGAACTCCACCACCGAACTCATCAGTTGTACAGAAAAGGAATGTGCAGGACCACATTTGGAGTTGTTTATCTGTTTTTATAGCACTGCCAATGCAATTAGTAAAATCAACGGTCTTCATCCAAGTATCGTTGACGTTGAATGTCTGTGTTGTCATTAAAGGGTACGCAGAGTAAAAAACAACATAATTTGATGGAATTGACGAGAAAACTAAAGGAGATTTCAAAAAATTCGCGAATTTAGAATTTGTTATAGTTTCTCTACCGAATGCTGTCTTGAAAAGAAAATTTGTCGAAAATTTCGATGCATGAACTTTATTTAGCGACAAAAGTGAGCAATTTCCTTTCTTTTGCTGCATCATTAGCGGCGAGTGACTAATATATCTGTTGAGGGTGAGGTGATTGATGATTAACTGTCTCGAGCTCGTGAGCGCGAGGAAGAAGATAATCATCAATTTTTGCGAAGAGATTTTGGCCGTTTATAAATTAATAAATTCTGGAGTCTTTAGATTTACATTAGCCATAGGTTCTTCTTCACTTTTTACCAATAAACTATGGGTTAAAAACTCTTTTATAAATTTTTTTTAAAAATATCAAATCAAGAACCATAAAATTGAACCATTCCACATCAATGAACCTTCATAGAAATGTCATTTGCACTGCTTTATTGATTATGACAATGAAATCAGATTGGATAATCAAATATCATTATGATGAACATTGCTATTCATTCAATTTTTCGAATGTAATTTTTATCCATTTCTATTTAAATCAATTTCATAAATGCATGGCGGAATATATTTTTTAATTAAAGAAATTTCTATTGTTATCAATCAGCAGATATCAAACCTTCAGATAAAGTACCTTTTCAAAGAGTCATTGAAATCAAAGAAAGGATATCATTTGTGGTCAAAATATGCTTGCAATCAATAACTCTATAATAGAACCATGAAGCAAATAACAGTTCAATAAATATTGAGTGATTTTTTAATGAAATTTCAAAATTTATATAAAGAAACATGAATAGTATAGTATATATAGCACAAAATGAAGTACAGATAACAGTAGAGTGTTAGCGATGCTTCAGATTTTTGAGCTTTTGCGTTAAAATAATTTGTTCTCTTTCTTCGAGAATTTCATTCTCTCTGATGATTCTTGAGAACGATGGGAACCAAAGAGCCTTCAAGAGTCTGAATAAAGACTCTGGAATAATACACAATATAACAGACAAGAAAATAGATAAATATTGTTGCCAGTTCGTCAACGCTTGTTGTGGAACACCATAAATCGTTGGGAACAGAGTTGGCAATGCTCCATAAGTAATAGAGAACAACAAAAAAGCGAATATAGATAAGTAGATACTTAAGAACAGATACCAGTTCCAGTGATGCGCACGTACAGCAAGTTGAAGATCGACAACAACTACGACAACGAAAAATGCAACGAATCCATTCACTTGGAAATTATTTCCAATGTTATATGAATCTGTGACTCTTGTTGCAGGGAAATAGAAACAAAATATGAATATAATAATACTCTGCAACAAAGGATTCAGCATTTCCAATGTAATTCTCCACCAACTCATGTATCTCCCTGCGCGTGCTTCTGCATACATATATGGATGTTTCATCATGCTTGCTGGGCTTACGTCTTGTTCAAACATACCATAGATCAATGGAGGAAGGCTCGTCCAAACAACGTTATATGTTGTCAACAAGAATTCATCATATACAGTGACCGGAGAGAACTTTGTGAAAATACAGAACCAAATTTGAGGGAAAATCAAAACAACATTCTTTGCAAACATATACAAAATTGTTCCTGAAATTCTAACCAATGAAAGTCTTCCATGAACAGCAAGCAATCTCTTTAGATGCTTAAATCTTGTGATTGCAAAATCAGAGTTAGCCGCAGCTTGATGTCCTTCGCGTCCAAATATTCCAATTCCAACATGTGCTGATTGAATCATTGAAACATCATTTGCACCATCGCCAACAGCTAAACATCTCTTGGTTGTGTTATGCATCATCGTTTCAACAACATTTGCTTTGTTTGATGGTGACATTCTATAACAAATTACACTCTTTGCGTATTGACTTATTTCTGGTAAAAATGTTGTTTCAAAGACGCTTTCTAATGCTGATGGACCTATAACCAATACAACTTTTGTCGATCTTAACACTTGGCTGTAAACATCCTCTTTCTGTGATGGTTCATCGAAATAAACAATTGTTAAGTCCTTTGATATAACACAAGTGCTTTTTCCGATTGAAACCGCCGTTTCTTTCTTGTCACCTGTCAATACCCAAAGATTGATTCCCATCTTAGAAAGGAAAGCAATTGTTGAACCAACATCTGGCTGTAAGGCATCTTCTATAGCAACAGCGCCAATTATTTCAAAGTCTTTTTCAATCTTTGCACCTGCGTTTGCAACATTTTCATCTCTATTCTCAAAAGCAACGAAAGCATTATCATATTCTTCCTTCCACACGATATATTCTTCCTCAGAAACAACTCTTTTGCACATCACAAGCGTTCTCAATCCGTGTGCTGCATAATCATCAACAATCGTTTGAACACTTGTTGGATCTTGATCTTTCTTTAACAAGCTCAGCATTATCGAATCAGCACCTTTTGAATATAGTGTTAAAACTCCATTCTTATCTCTAACAATAACAGACATTCTCTTTCTTGCTGATGAGAATTCGATAGTTGCTAAAACTCTAAATTTCTCAGTTTCATCACCAATTTTAAGTGTTGTGTATTCCAAGTCTTTTGCTATTAAAGAAACATTTGCTTCTAATGATTTCTTCACTAAAGCTTCTTCATCAGGAGATTCAGATGATAATTCGTTATCTGTGATAACAACGGAGTTGCATAGACCGATATTGATCATCAATGGCAACAGTGAACCTTCTGTTGCTGATTTAATTGTTTCTTCATTGATATTTCTCAAATCATAATCAACACCATCGACAAATGCATTAACAAGTTCCATCCTGTTTTCCGTCAACGTTCCTGTCTTATCTGAGAAGATATGATCAATAACACCCAAGTCCTCGTTCAAATTAGAGTTGTGAACTTGTGAATATCCTAATTCTGGCTCAAACATGCCTAAATCTTTGCTAAATATCCATCTCTGGAAGAATCTGACGACTTCTATCGTTACATATAATGAAATTGGAATCAAATAACTCAATAAAATTGCGTATGCAATAAAATTCTGGAAAAATGTTGAAGCCATGTTCTTAATCTGTGTCACCCACACGAACTCAAGATGTTTCTCATGATACATTGCTAAAAATGTTAAAATAAAAACTAATAAGAAATTAATCGTGAAATTAGCAATCGTCAGCTGATTCAACCGCTTTTCAAGTACAGAGGTTTTGTGTGGCACCTGTCTAGTGTTCATTATTATCCTTGTGTCGTGACCTGTATAAAGAGCGATTCCTAAAGCCCAGTTTGTGTGCATCAAAACACAGCCCCTTAGATAGCAGTTTTTGATTGAAAATGGAAAATTGTGGTTTTGCGTGATCAATAGTCCATCTAGTTTCAAAATATCTTGATTTGGTTTTGGAACTCTCAACTCTGCCTGGAACTCAGTTGTTGGCTGCCTCGTTCCGAATAAACAACGTTTCTGCTTGAGAGCCGTCTCGCCGTTCAAGTTAACCTCATTAATGTAAGATATTCCATCAGTTGACGAGACACCGATGATTACAACATCTGATGGTATTTCCTGCTCGTTTTTGATACGAATTATATCGCCAGGTTTGATATCTGCGCTTGGTTTTTTAATGAACGATTGTGAATTGCGATCATATATTTCGTAGATAATTGAATTGTCTTTTCTATCGTTTTTGTATCTAATTAAGTCTTCTATTCCAGATTTAAGCATTGAGACAGCAATGACAAAAATCATTGGAAGAACTTGGACAACTGGTGTTATAGGAGACCACGGAAGGAAGCTCAAGATAGCCATAATCAAGAAATAAACATTAGCAAATCGCTGAAAATTTTCGAAAATTGTTAATGGAATGAATGAAAGAGGTGTGTAGCGCGTTGTTCGCACATAGTTGTTAGTCTGCACTCCATTTTGGAATGTTTCATCACCAGTGTGGAACACAATCTCGTTGTCGCTTAAATCATCATTCATCAATTCAATTTATTTCAATGATGATCGCAGAATGAATTAAAAATTATCGTCGATCGATTAAATTTAAAAACATCATCAGAATGATCTTCTTATCGTAGAACTTATAATGGTCGCCTTTTTGGAAAAAATTATTCTCAAATTCGTAAAATTTATCAATAAATTTTTAAAATTTACTCATATTTACAATATATACAAATTATACATACGATATTTTAAAATGGCTGATGACACAAGGTTTTTGACATAGTAAACAAAAATCTGCATTGTAATTTACATATGCCACGTAAAATTCAAATTTTAAAATCTACATGCCAAAAATCATTATATTAATCACCATTTGATTGATTCTAGTGAAACAATATCATGATTAGAGAATCTTATGTTCTCTAAAGCCTTAATAAGCATATATCGCAAATATATCATTATGAACTCAAGTAAATTAAACGAAAGATTAAGGAGGATCTTTAAAGCCCCTTCGCAAGGCCAAAACTCATAACTCTAAGAAAGTGTCAGTCTCATCGTTGTCTGTTATATACTTAAATTTTTAAAATTGGTATTCGATATATCTTTGGTTAGAGAGAGAATTTTTGGCCATTGCACAGAGAACTATGTAGTGACGTGTGTTAGTAAACGAAATATTAGTAAGAAAAAATATTTTAGTGGTTGTTAAGTTCCTTAGCAACGAGGGCATCGCGCTGAGCCTTAAGCTGCTCGTACTTGAAGCGTTGGAAGTCGTTCATCTGAGCCTTGTTCTTACGAGCAACAACCTGCTTGCCCCATGAGGATTCGTAGAATTGCTTGATGGCGTCTTTAGCAGCGGCCTTAGCAGCTTCTGGAGCAGCAGCACGCTGGATCTTAGCGACGTAGTCTGTAAGCTTGAGGCGGAGGATTGGGATGGTCTGGCGTGGAGCATCAGCTTCGAGGACATCGATAAGAACGCGCTTGTCATCAACGATGTCAACGATGATGCAGAGCTTGTCGACGAGTTCGCCGTAGTTAATAAGAGCGACACGGCCGATTTCAACGAACTGCTTGAAAGGCATTCGGGAAAAGGTCGACCAAACAGTTTTGACGGTTGCTCACCCCCGCTTCTGTCCTTCTCTCCGTATATAGTCTTACATTGGTATGTGTATCACTTTTTGCCAATAAACTTATATCTAATTCTGAGTTTTTGATCAAGATATCACTATCTAAATATTTATACTTTTGCTATCTATTATTAGTTTCTACATTAACTATTTTTCACTTTTTGTTAATAAACATCAGTCTGATTTCGAGTCTTTGATAAAGATATTACTAACCAAATTTCCATCAAGGATTTATTGGCATTTAATATCACATTTAGTCATATGCTATTTTGGCCAATAAAATAAACACTCTTCTTCAAAAGTATATATGTGTTTTCACAGAAATATTAAAAGTAACATCATAGATTTGTGTAGATGAAGAAACATCACTTTCTAGTGTTCTTACTCCCATCACATGATCGAAAAGGCAATGATAATTGATTACTAATTAAATTCCTTTAGTGAATTTCAATGAACTACAAAATTTTAAAGTATTTATCAATTATAAAACGATGGGAATTAATAAGTTATGCCTAATAATCTAATCACAAAGAATCGCATAACATTCTATATCTAGATCTTTGGATAAATGTGATGAGTGAAAATGAGTGATTTGACAATTTGACATTTTACACGACATATATTAGACACATCTAATTGTGTGTAAAACGATTATTTTTAGATCTCATAGAATATTTTGAGACATTATATTTGTCCAAAGAGGACTCAAAATATATAAAATGGATTTATCTCCAGTCTACGAAGAGCTCGCTCGCCCAACACCAAGGCGCGAGGTTGTCATCGAGGAACTCGACAAAGTCACCGATTGCCTTCGCGGTGGAATCCCAACAACAGACCGCGTCAACGATTTATTCGATCTTTTCAGCAAATTGATCCACTACAACCAGTGGCACATCCAGCAATACACACTCTCATCGACAAAGTACGTCCTCGAGAACTCTACACTCACAAAGGAGCAGAAATTAGACGCTCTTCTTAATCACGCCGAATTCACAAAATACATGGGCGAACTCCTCAGCAATCAAAAGCGTGAGGTCCGTGAAATGTCTGCACAGTGCATTGGACAGCTTGCTCTTCAAGTTGGCCCAGCAATTCTTAATCCACAGCTTGGCCTCACAGATTATATCTTCAAGCCGGCTCCAAGCGCTTTCGCTATCGAAGGACAGCAGATGGCACTCGGCAGACTCGCCACAGCTTTCAGAATCGTTTCTGTTGAGTCATTATTGTTACTTATCAAGTCAATCACAAACGATACAGAGCTCGATGTCCTCACAAATGACAGCGAGAACGGCTACGGCTACTGGTACTCAACACGTGCACTCCTTCTCTTAGTTACTGACGAGCTTGACTGCACACTCGAAAAGCACCGTGAGGCCTTCATGCAGAGCCGCCAGTTTGTCCTTTCTACATTCAAGGACCAGATCCTCGCATGCGCCATCAAGCGTCTCTCTCATCCATACTCAAATGCCCGCCGCACTGCTGCTAAGGTTGTTTCATCAGTCTACAAGAGCCTCACAGAGGGCCGCGAGGACTTCCTCAGATCTCTTCTTCCTCTTGGCGAGAACTTGTGGGTCCAGCGAGAGGGACACCTTGCTGCCATCGCCAACTGCTTGGAAGACTCCGATGAGCCACTCCCAGAAGACTTTGTTGACGAGATCGCTGGCGAGCTTGTCGATCTTGCTCGCGATGACATGCCAAACGATCCAGCTCCTATCACACAGAAGGGCAATGCCAACGCTATGGCTGCCAAGACACTCGTCAAGCTTCTTCGCCTCCATGATGATGATCATCACATCTTCGATGAGAACGTTCATGATCTTGTTACAGAGTTCCTTCGTTCTCCAATCGCTGCTATTCTCGATGGTGGTGTTATCTGCACAGCTGACCTCAAGAAGTTGAACTATGACATCACAGATCTTCTCCTCCTCTGCTTCAAGAACATTTGCCACTCATCATTCCCAATCCGCGATCTTGCCCGCCGCACAATCTCTGTCCACGAAATGGTCAACGAGCACTTCAATGACCTCCTTGAGGCCATCTTTTCATTCGCTGATAACGAAGATGCTGAAATCAGAGAATGCGTTGCCAAGGCTCTCCAGCTTGTTGCTCAGAATGCCAAAGTCACACTTCCAGATGAGGTTACACAGTGCGGTCTTTCTCTCGCTCAGGATGAGGTCGATGCCGTCAAGGCGGCAGCTCTCGATTTAATCAGAGCTGTCCTCACAGAAGAATCCGCTGCTGTTGTTACAGAGCTCGTTCTCGGCGTCATGACAGGCGAAAGCGAAGAGGCCACGCTTGCCGCTATCAAGCTCCTCAAGACTGCCCACAAGAAGTTCCATGACCAAACAGTCGGAATAACAGCTCCAGCTCCAATTTTGGCATACCTCTCCTTGTCCTCAATGTCATCCCCAGTTGTCCAAGCAGCAGCTCAGCAGCTCTTGTTCTCACTCGCAGGCCAGCACGAGGATGTCGACGAATCAATTCTTGAATCATTCAATGACATCGACTACGAAGAGGCTGAGACATCAGAATACGAAGAGCTTGTTCAGCAGTCTGGTGGTGCACCAGAGCTTGCTGCAACATTCTTCCATGCCGTCGTTGCTAACTTCATGAAGGAGTTCGAGGAAGAGAATCCACTTGATTCTCTCGAGGAAGTTGCCATCAACAACATTAACCTTGCAGACAAGGCTGCTGTTGTGCAGCAGGTCGCTTACCTCGTCCTCAACATCGCTAAGTTCCAGGGCGAAGAGAAGAAGAAGATCCTTCAGGCTCTTGCTGATGTCTTCGCTGATGAGGCCATCGAGGATAAGAAGCTCTTGGTTCTCGCTCTTGACAGAATCAGATGCAGCGAAAAGATCGATATCCCAGATCAAACACCTTTCTCACTTTCTCACGACTCTGAGACATTCGCTAAACATGCTAATTAAAATTTATTTTTGCTTACAATTTCATTTCTAGTCAGCAAATCATTATAGCAGTTGACAAAAAGTATTGATGTTAATTCGAAATACCTATAATTTTCAAACACATTAATCAATTATATTCTTTCATCCCTAAACAAAATAAGTAATATTAGAACAGCGGTGGCCATTAGTGTCACTCTACGAAATGTCGTGGTAAATTGTTTACTATATATAAGGTTATTTCATCACATTTATTGACACTTTTTAATCGAAAATGAGTGTCGATGATGATCAATGGAAGGAATTAACAGTTGAGATGAAAGATTTCTTTAGCGAATTCGACTACAATAAAACCGGATTACTCGGTGTTGAAGAAATTACGGCTATTCTCAAGTCCGTTGGCCTCAGATGCACGATTGAGGAAGTTCGCGAGATGATGTCCCTCGTTGCGGGTCCGACAGCGACCGAAATCAACTTCGACCAGCTCATGGAAATCCTTAAGAGCCACACACACCAAGAAAATGAGGAAGAAATGGTAAAACAAGCCTTCAACACAATTGACATCGATGGTGATGGACTTATTTCACCAGAGGATTTGCAGTGCTTCATGCAGAGCCTCGGTGAAGACTTCAACATCGAATACGCAGAAAGAATGTTGAGATTTGCTGCTGGAAAGCCGAAAGAATCGAAAGAAAGAGTTTTAATCGACTTAGAAACATACAAGAAACAACTTAACAGCTTCTGGGTTAAAGAGGCTGAGAAAGGATTAGCAGCCGAATCGAAATAGAAGACTGATATTTGTATTACTATTCCTAAACTTTAATTGGTATCAAACATTACAATTTTCTATTATAATCTGATCACATCTTATTTTTTAATATTATGTGAAACCAAAATCCGTCAACCATATCACCATTGCTATTACATTACAAATTCTGGCGATGTTATTTCGATATTGATTGAAATATTTCAATCTATAAAAAGTGATTGGATTGATTTTTCAATGCAAAAATATTTGAAATGAGTAAGTATATTTAAGGAATGAATTTTAAGAATGTGATAATCAATGTGTCATGTATATTAATTTTTGTCGTGTAAATCATTTATTTGTTGTCATTTTGACGACAGTCACTTTTAGAATGTTTATTTTACTCAATCACGAAAATTGTTGATAAATCTGGGATCTGCACAATAAGGAGACTCCAAATTTCAAATTATTTCGGAAACCAAGCAACATGAAATTATATGGAGCAGATTATCACAGGCGATGGTGCTTTTGTTCCTAACTTAGAGGACAAAATCAGGGACAGTGGAATCGCTGACGCCGGTGTGGACTATCACACAGTTGCAATTATAGGCCCACAGAGCTCTGGCAAGTCTACGATATTAAACCTTCTTTTCGGCACGAAATTCGCTACGATGAACGATACAAAGGGACGCCAGCAGACTACACAGGGTATTCATGCTGCCAAATCAGTCACAGATCCAATTCTTCTTTTCGATGTCGAAGGTTGCGACTCAAGAGAAAGAGGAGACTCAGATGCGCTCTTCGAAAGGAAGTCTGCACTCTTCGCTCTCGCGCTTTCAGAGGTTTTAGTCATCAATATGTGGGAATCTGATATTGGTCGATACAACGCATCAAACATTCCGATGCTCAAAACAGTGTTCGAAGTCAACATTCAGCTATTTCTCGCCCAAAACACAACAAAATCTAAAATTATATTCGTTATTCGTGATTCTACAGCTCCAAACTTCGAAGCGATCAAATTCCAGTTAAACAGAGATATTGCAAATATCTGGGACGAAATAAACCTCCCTGATTCGTTCAAAGATAAGAAAATGGAGGATTTCTTCGAATTCTTATATTTTCCAATTCATCACATGCTCATTCAAAGAGACCAATTTGATGCCGACGTCGCAACGCTCAGGCGCTGGTTCAACGACACAACGATGCAAGACTATTTATTCAACGAAAAATCGACAAAAGTTGTTCCTGGCGAAGGCCTTTCGCAATACATCAGAAACCTGTGGGAAGTCATCAATGACAACAAGGAGCTCAATATTCCATCACAGAGAACAATGCTCGCGCGCTTTAAGTGTGATGAAAACGCAACAGAAGCACTCAGCAAGTTAACGAAATTCGTAGAGGAAAACATCGATATTCAGACAGAAGGGCAGTTCCAGCCAATCAAAGACTTCAAGCAGATCTGCGATAAAGCCGTGGAAAGCTCACTTTCTTATTACCACAATTCATCATGGAGATATACAGAAAGTGTTGTCAAAGAGCGCGAAGAGTCCCTCAAGAGAGACATCAGCAATCTTTTGTTGCCATTCTTCAATCAGCACTCCAAGTACCACTGCGAGATTGCCCAGAAGAACTTCGATTTGTTCATCTCTTCACTCGATCAAGATTTGCATCCAGGAGGCACATGGGAGCTTGATGTTCAAGGAAAGATCGATAGCATCAACATCGAGTTGCAAAACAATATTACAGCATGCAAAGTTGCACCGTTTGAATGGAATTATCCATACTACGAAGTCATGAAGACAATGTCAGCAACAACAGAGAACATCAAGAAGAAACTTGTTAAGCAACTCGAGGAAACAGCACTCACAGAGCAAAAGAGGTTATTCGATGATTCCGCAACAGAAATCCTTGCAAAGGTTGATAGCTCGATGTGGGACAATCTTCGTGCATTGATTCGCAAATATAGCCAAGAAACGACACAAATCATTAACTCCATTCTCAAGACAAATCTTCCAACAATCAAGGCACGTCAAGATATCAAGCGCGACTTCCAGAATCACACAATTAACCTCGTCAAGGAGAGCGCAAACTACGTTGTCCTCAAAATGAAGAACACATTCGATAGAACATTCAAGTACGAAAGAAGTGGTCGTCCACGTGTCTGGACACGCCGCGATAACATCAACCAGATCTACGAAGACTCCAGAGCTTCTGGCCTCAAGGTTCTTAGACATTTCACATACTGCAGACTTGCTGAGCCAGATGACAATGTTCTACCAAACGATCCACGCACGCAAGTTCTTATTCCACATGAGAGAGCTGCTGAGATCGAAGATAAGTTCGAGCGCATCATCATTCATGCTTATGAAGAGGCACGCTCTAACATCAAGGCTCAAGCGAACAGAGAACAGATTCCAGGATGGGCTTGGTTGGCTTTATTCTTCTGCGCTAGTGATTACATTTTCATGCTTTTAGCAAATCCAATCTTCTTCGCTTTGTTCGTTATAATCGGTGGTACGTATATCGTTCTTAGAGAACTTGGTCTTCTTGATATTGCTAAGAAGACGCTTCTTGAAAAGGTTGACAGTGCTCTCAAGAAGTTAGCTAAAGATGATGAAGAAGCACAAGGAGCAAATCCTGAAGAAGAGGATGCTGAGGAAGAAGAAGTAATGAAATTGAAGAAGAAATCTCCTGTGAGAAAGAGAAGAGGCTTCACAATAGAGAAGTCTATGTCAAGCGATTTCAAGAATATTCCGCCAGTAGACTCAAACCAGAACAAGATGAACAACAGTCAGTCCGGCGAAAACATTGAATCCGAAGTAGCACCTTCTAACTTATCTAGAAAAGACTCTTTGTCTAGAACACAATCCTTAGAATTTATATAGCTTTCTTTTTATTATTTTAAATATGATTTCCTTTCGATGAAAATAATAATATGATCAAATTTCAATTATTTTTCCGATGAGAAATTATGATGCTGTATCATATAGTTTATCCCAATAAGAATATGCATTATTTCTTAAATTTTAAACGGTAAATTTAATGAGATTATATTATTTTATGATATAGAAATAATAAGCATGGCATTTGGTTCTCATGGATGTAGGCGCGATATAATATAATCATTTAATATATAACAACAAAAACTAGTCGCATAATAAAACAGCTGCTTGTTCAACACTTTGTTTCAAGCGCTCATCATCCGGCTCTGAGTTTGGCTCACTAAATACCTCCTTTTCTGTGATCTTAGCCTTCAACTCTTCGATAATTATGTAATCCAACCAATGAGGAATGATTACCCTGATAGGATCATCATAGTTCTGTAGTGGATCGAATTGTGTCATTGTTACTTCAAGAGCTCTCGAAATGTTGATGATTGCCGCCTTATTCTTTCTCTCGCAGTAATTGGAAGAGCTGAACACGGTCAAACAGTTGTCTGTCTTCTCGAACGGGAAATTGTACCCGTGAATGCATAGCTCGTGCGCGCGGATAACAAGTTCTACGCCAGTCTTGTGGCAAAAGTCTTCCAAAGCTTTTGGACCAAAGTACTGACCACAGCGTCTCGCGCTTGGTTTGAAATCCTCTTCTTGCTCTCTAGGATCGCTCCAAACAAAATCTAGAAAAATAGAAGGATCTTCGATCTCTCCTGGCTTCTCGAGACCTGACAGGTGCTCAAACGATACGAATTCGGGGCTTAAACCTCCGTGCACACAGAAAATCTTCTTATTGATCAAAGCTGCGAGAGGAAGCTCTCTAAATACTCTATGGAACTCGTAGAACATAGAGTAGTTGTACTTGGTCTCTATTTCATCCCTGAATCCGTAATATTCGGACATGTGTTCGTTCTCATGATTTCCTCTGATCAAATAAATATGGTTTGGATACCTCAATTTCAGGGCGAAAAGCATGAGGAGGATCTCTACAGAGCGATTTCCTCTGTCAACGTAATCTCCGAGGAATAAATAATTTGCTTGATGAGGATAACCAACTTTCTGGAAAATCCTCAGTAAATCTGTAAAGTTGCCGTGCAAGTCTCCAACGACGTGAATGTTTGATGGCAAATTGAGAAGAACAGGTTCTGTTCTAAACACATTTATAACTTTGTGAAGGAGTTCGATGATATCTCTGCGTGAAACAAGAGTATAGACCGGCTCTACCTTCACATAGGACTGAATGACGTTGTACAAGAGCCTGTCAACTTCTGGAGAGCAGAAACTCATCTTTGAAGGACCTTAACGTAAGTTCTCAGAAAATTTATAAAACATTAAGCACTCGTTTAAACATGTTGTTTGAACAGTATTCTTTTAGTGGGTCGGGGAAATTACACTAAAATCACCCAAAACTGATATGAAATATCAAAACGAATTTTTTAAAATCAGAAAATATTAATAAAAAAATACAAAATCTCAATAAAATATTCGTTTTAAACTATTTTTAAAGAGGTAAATATCAGTTATTTTATGTATTCTTTAAATATTAAACATAAAATAGCACAAATTGTATAATCCGACATTAAATTGTCGTCATTAGGATCTAATTCTTGGTTGAAACGATCCGCTTGTGGGACCACAACTCGAAAATAGTACGAAGCGTACAAAAAGCAATACAAAGATGCGATGGTTATTCTCAATATGAAATATTTTTAAGAGATTGTTTCGCTAGATATAAATGCTTTACTCATTGCCCAGTTGTGAATTATTGAAGGATTTCACATTGTAAACAGTAATAAATAACCCGTTAAAAATGCACAGCATGAAGAAGGGAGTCAATCAAAAACGAAAAATATCTCTCAAATTTTGATAACTCCCCATGTAAATAATTTTTTATCAGCCATAAAGTTGAATATTAAATTGCCATACTTGCATAACATGAATTAGTCAAAAGCGTAAATTCTTAATAATATGGCTGCTCTCACTCTTCGACGTCGATGTGAGCGGGAGGATAAATTTATTATGGACAATTTTGTGAATGTCTATCGTCCCATATTGAACAGTTTGTGAGATTCTGAAATGTTATAAAATTGTTTTTGGAACTTTTTGTTATAGAAAGGTGATAAACAGTACATTTCTACTGTAGCGTTCGGAAATCCCAAAAAGTGTCAAGAAAAGTAACACAGCCTGCCATGTAAACACATGAAAATACCATGTAAGTAATCTATGTGTCAATTATTTGTTCGCAAATTGATTTCAGCTAATGCCTACAAACAGGTAATCCCACATAGTTGAGCAGTACATACCTTTCGCATTTATTTGAAAAAAGAGTTGAAATTTCAATTATTTGGAAATACTGATTCTACATCCACTACCAGTAAATAGGGAGTCAGTGCAGAATCAGTATATCCTAATATTTTGAAAAAGTTTAGATTCCCAAATTACCCACAATTTTGTTTGGCATTTTAGCTCAAATCATAGCACAGTTCCATTATGTGAGGCAAGCGTATCATGGATCAGCCTTATATGATAGAGCTGTACTATGATTTGAGCTAAAAAGCAAAATAAAAGTTGATTATTACAAAGCTCGCCTATTTGTCAATATTATGCACGAAGCATGTATGGAATCTAATATTTCTGTGCACTATATGCATTCTTAGTGCAAAATATTGACAAATAGGTGATTTGTTAATTACCTACTATATTTGTTCATAAAACATGGATATCTGACTAAATCATGTATATTAAACGAACGAGCACATGAAACCAGTTAATGCAATATGTGTGATGAAGTAAGATATCCATATTTTTTGAAAAATTCAAACAACGTTTCTAAATTAATGAAAAATAAAAATTAATCATGCAGAATGACTCATTATATATGAGAGAACTGCAGCCATATGGAGTGAGTCATTCTGCATGATGATCTTGTAAAAACATTATGCAATTTGGAATTTGTTTTGCTGCAATGCTGTTCACAAGAGGTGATCAAGGATACATATACATTTATGAGCAGCATTGCAGCGAGAAAAATAGGATTCTCAAAAATAAAGTCATTGAAATTTCGTTGATTTCAAAATTTTTCAACATCATCATTTAAAACAACCCAATGCATAAGGTTGGTAAGATATTCCATCCAGTGATCCATTTTTCATGATGATTTTGCTCAAACCAAAAAACTCAACGAAATTTCATGGTTTTCTTGAGGCAATTCTGCTCATAATGGTCGACATTGTCCATGTAAGGCCACTTGATAACAGAATTGTCTCAAGAAAACCATGAAAGCAAAAAAATGTATTCGATATTGAGATGAATTTAAACTTTTTAAATTTCATCACAAGGAGTGACTGACTGCGTAGGATATGACACAAATTCAATGCAGTCAGTCACTCCTTGTGATGAAATTGGTTCAAAGCATGAAGTGTGCTAGCATGTAACCTGACAAAAGCACTTTACATACTGTCACTTTTCCTGACATTTTTTTGGGACAGGATTCGGACAAAGTTGTCGAGAAAAGGAATAAAGAAATGAAAACATAGCCTAATAACACTCCACCTCAGGCTGATACTGTTTAGTTGATTGGAAGTAAAAATAATGCTATTTTGATAAAAATATTATATACATTTTTAGATTTCGTCTTTCACGGTTCAGATAGCTTAACAATCAGCTATGTGATCCTTCTAATCTGTAAGAGCTATAAGAAAGGAAAAAATGTTGAGATTATCTGACTTGTAGCAAAAATAAACAGAATGTTTGAAATTTGTACTCTAAAACGTAGTATTTCATAAACTGTATGGAATAGGATGTAAGAATAATGCTAGAAATCGTTCAATATCGGAATGTTTCAGAATCTTTTTTAAAAGCGAGCTATTTCTTCAATGCTGTAATGAAAGGAACACAAACACAAATGAGCCTCTGCCGCGAGCAAGCTCGCGTTTCGGCAATGGTAAGGAAGGAATAAATTTTTATTTAGAGAAATTTCATGGGGTAAGAAAGTATGGGTAAGTGAGGTAATGGTAAGGAAGGAACTTTATAAATATATAATTATTTGGATTGCTTCAATCCTTCAAAAATCAAACTTTAAGACGGGAACAGCTCCATAGATTTGTGGAAATGAGGGTAAATTGATGATAAAAATAAATGGAAGGAGTTGATGATGAAAATAAATTTATGTGGTTAGAATACAACATGCATGGATAAGAAATGACCCCTTCTTCATATTTTCTGAAACCATAAATTTCCATGTTGGTGTTATCACAATATCCACCATAACTGAAGGGACCAAATACTGCACTTAATGATTCAAGCCAATTAAACATCAAGGAATTCATTCTCTGTTTTAATTGAGTCAAAATCAAAATATAAGTGGATGTATTGTTCAGAAATCAAAAATTCAGTGAAACCTTTAGTGAAATCATAAATGTCAACATCTGAAAATGAAATTTCTTGTGTAATGAAGTTGTTAGGTATGTTGAAACAAACGTCGTATTTTATTTTGTTTTCAGATTTTTTACTCATATTTAAATATTTAAAAGTTCATCAAGTTCAACACAGCTCATCTCACCAATCTTGCTCATCATCTTTATTAAAGAATAAAAAAATATTTTTTGTTTTAAAAACTAACTTAATTGTGGGCTGAATTCTAAAACTAATTTTTAATTTGTTAGAAATGCCAAAATCAGTGAAAGTTAGTCCTGAGCACAAATTTTTTTGACATCCACAGCCATGATTAGATGAAATATTACATACATCTTTTTCATTCTGAATATTAACACCAGAAATTGTTTGAGTTGTTGTCATAATGATTTATTAGAGAAAAAAATATATAAATTTTTTCATAACTAAAAATATTTTTTATTCTAACAATTTAGATAAACTATTAATAAATCCCTACCATAAGAATTTTATTATTAATTAAACAATATATTTTAATAACAAATTATAAGAAATTACTGGTATTTCGATATAAATTATAGGAAAATTGTTTATTTTATATATATTAGGGAAATTATGATTATGGATATTCTCAGAGTGGGATTTTTTGGGGTTAGCCAAGTTTTTGTATTACCCCAAAAATCACAATCTGTATACTACTGGATTTCTGTACGCGACAAAACAGTACATTTCTACAAAATGAAAAAAGATAGGAAAATTTTTAGAAAATATTAACAGAATTAAACAAATAAAAAACAAAGAAAGGGTAATATGATAATAGTATCATGCCAGATTAAGTGGTGATGATGTTGAATCGTCTTCGAGAACAACATACTTTATGTATTTCGAAATTTGGGCCCAATTATCTTGGTACCATTTGAGAATAACTGATTTGCGCCTTCGTGCATCACGGTCTAATTTCACTTGAGCGTATGGCTTTATCGCCTCTGCAATAGAGACTAATTCGTCTTGTGTGATTTTCTGACCGAAGTGTTGGCATAATGTCGTCCAAGCATCACTGATAGTTGCGTCAAATCCATGAACGCGCTGCTGTACACGAGCTATTTCGTTGTCTCGATCTCTTTTCCTTCGACGAAATGCACATTCCTCCTTAAAGTTAGGGTTATGCGCAGATTTAGGCTTCGCAGGTGGCGCTGGTGGAGGTGGTGGACTGAAGTTTTGATGTGGTTTAGGGTTGGAGAGGAGCGCATCAATGTCGAAAGACATTGAATGTTTAAAAACTAAGATTATTACTTTCGTAACGATTATTTTCTTCTTAATTTTTGGGTTCTTGTAAAATGTCATTTTGTCAGATTGTGCGATTTCAGTCAATTTTATAAATGACGTGTATGTGAACATCTACACCCTCACTGCCAAAAGCCGAAGGGTAACAGTCATAGGACGATCTTGTCCTAGAAATCAATCATTATTTTTTGATACATTTAACAAATGTCGATATAATTTTGATTCAGCTTCTCCACACTTTCCATCTTCGAGTCTGTGCATATTTTCAAGCTACTCACAAGCATATGGCAAATATATTACCAAATTCGCTTCTAGATTGCAATTTGCATATATATGTTATATGAGAAAATTGCTTCAATAAGGCCTGGAGAGAGTCCATTACGCTTAAAAGACTTATTATATTTGCATTGCCATGTAAAATATACTTTTGACATATAAAAATTAAATTGCCATGTAAAGCATAATTTGACACGTAAAATAGATTTGTCAAGTAAATAAATGTATTGATGAAAGAAAATCTCAAAAATTCATATGAATTGTTTATAATATGCTTAGAGACCATGAAAGTTTAGAAGAATAAGAACCTATAAGTTTTTTATAGCATTAAACATTCACGACGCAATTATAGTGGTCACGGAATTTGATTCTGAAGGGTCAGAAAAAATTAACATTGTCTGCCATGTAAAGTGAGAAAATTGACCTTGTCAGAAATAACAAATCGTTTTTCATTGAATTTTGAGAATTTACAATTTCAAGAAATTTTTAATGGAGAAAATAAAAATTAATTTTTGGGGTGTTCACCTGTGAAAAAGACTTTTTAATCTAAGTACGATATAACAGTGGATGTTGTTCTTCATATATCTGAAGAAAAAAGATAAATGGAAGCAAGAAATGGCTTCAATGATGGGAATATCAAAGCCCTTCTGGGAAGAAAGGACGGATCATCTCCCTATGGAGTAGGCCCACGGTGTTGGTACGTAGACAACAAGGGATTTTTCCGATTAAGAGGCATTTAACATCATTTGGTTCCATGAGAAGCATTTAAAATGTAAACTATTAATTTTTTATTGGCCTTTTCCATTAAAAAAAAAAAAAAAAAAACATTCGATGAATTTTATTCTCAAAATTCAAGGCAAAACGATTAAAGAAATTTCTCGAAAAGTAATTCCGCTTCGCTACGTCACTTTTCGAGGAATTTTTGAAATTTCACCACAAATAGAAAAATCTTGGAAAATTTATTGCCACTTTTTCATTTTTTAATAATGAATACTATTGATGTTAAAGTAAACCATAGTGAGGTCGACGACGATGATCTCATTCAAATCAAGCCACAACTTCACTGGCCAATTAGTAAGATTTGGGAACAAACGAAAGAGAAAAGAGAACAATTGAAAACATTTCCTGAGCCATCTTCCTTCACCATATTTCAAAGTAATGAAGAATATAGCCATTGTGTCGCATTTTCATATGACAACCAGAAAAAAACATCCCTCAAAGATTTGGGAACTGAAGATAATAAACTTGTTATTCAGTATGGAATCTTATTGGAGTTTGAGTTCAATGAGGAAGCCGGGTAAGTTTATTTTGAACTACTAAATTAAAAAATGCTCATTTTTAAATAATTAGTAAAGGCTTGAAGTTTGACTTTTGAGATATAAAATGTATTCCATAAAATAAACACACCCCATTATTTTAATTATGAAAAAGAACAAATGAATTTAGCGCTTTTTTGAAATTGAGTCTTTATCTATTAAGATTAAAAGGAAATTCCATAAGCTATTCTTACCGATGAGCTTAGTAATGAAGAATCAAAAGTTATTTTGATATATTTTGAGATTCAGTCTTTTAGGTATTGAGATGCGAAGAAAATTCTTAAAATGAAAAATTATAAAATCTTTAACATTTTTTTTTTTCATATAATGGAGTTATCTGAAGTATCACTTGGTCTCGGAAAAGCATTTGACATCGTTGTCAAAAACCACAACAAACTGAAGGGAAGTAAAGAGAAAGCCCTAGAAGAGGCCTGCTCGTCTGTTTTATTGAGTATTTCAGACAAACCTAAATCGATTCTCGGTCCTATCTGCGAACAACTCACGAGAAGCAACAATAAAAAGCGGAGGCTGCCATATTTGAACGTAGCGAGTTGGGTACATGAGAAATTGCTTCAAGAATTCGATAATTTTATTATCAAAGTTTTAACAGATTACTCGAATAGCAAGGAAGATCGCAGAGTTGCGATGGGTGTATGCATAATCATACGTTCTTTAGCGATTGTTTCTTGTTCATCAAAAGTTGTAGAACCATTATCTAAAATTATCAGTCAATTCACATCTGAAACACCATCTTTATTCGAAATGGAAATATTTAACACATTTATTTTTGTTGCTACAATTTACGAAGGAAAATTCGAAATATTAAAGCCATCGATCGTTTGTTATGTTTCATGGTTTGAAAAATTGCATCCTATTTCTTCAGTCGCTGCTCAATGTTTGCTCAATCAGCTCGAAAAAGATTCAAATCTTCTTGAGTTAATTCATAAATTAAGAACAGACATCGCACCTTCTACAGATGACATACAGAAGTCATGGGCAAGTATAGCGCAAAAACCATTTGAAGATGTCAAAAATTGGATAAATCTCGGAATTCAGCTCGGAAGATTCGAAGACGAAAGAATTCGCAACGAAATATCGAACATTTCGTCCGAAAAGGGGCAATTTTCATCAATAATTACTGTTGCCTTATCAACAGATAATGACCCAATCAGAGAAGTTGCAAGAGCATTATTTAGATTCGGCATTCACGGCCAAGAGACAGCTGCATTTGATCCACAGTCGCTGTCACAAATTCTTGAACAAAGTGATGATTTAACAGGAATAGCTTTAACATTTTTATCCGAAATGGCTCTTGCTAATGCAAAGGACTGTTTGCCGCAGTTATTCCCACTTTTATCATCAGACAAACCACAAGCGAGGAAGAATGCTCTCGCATTATTGCAAAAAGTTGTTGATGGACACGTTGGACCTGCAATCAGGCAAATGATTGCTGCGCATTTGCTGCCAATGGTTGGCGATGAAGCTATTTCTGTTCGTGTTGACATTCCTAAGTTATTTGCTGGTGTTCCTCCACAGACAATTGTTCCTCCATTGATAAAGATGCTCGGTGACAGCAGCGAGAAAAGAAGATCAACTGCAACAGAATGTCTGAAGAAAATCATGCAGAATGATGATTCACCAGAAGATCTCCTGAGAGTGTTCTTAGACACAGCGTTAAATCCAAGTCCCGCACCAACAACTCCTGGTGCTGTCTCTGGACTTACGAAAGAAGACGAGAAATGCCGCGATAGAGCAATAGAGCTCGTTGCTAAATGGGCGAATGAAACAAAAGGAAGGATGATGCTTGATCCAGTTCCTGTTCTCAAGAGATTATGGAATGATCCACAGAACGCAACAATTGCTAGTTTCATTGCAAAGGCCTCACCAATGTTTGATACTTCGCGTCTTTTAGCAGCTGTTTTGACGAAGCTCAGAGAAAAGCATGAAACGGTTTTTGATGGTCTGGCACCACTTTTGGCACTCCAAAGTCAGCCAGTTGAATTCTTCTTGCGCCGAGAAGTCGTTGCATCACCTCTGTTTAGTTTACTTATTGAAAAACCAGCTGACGAAATGAGGAATGTTGTTCACGTTCGTGGTGATATCATTGCTCGTTTTTCTCCTAATTTTGTTATTCCTCAGCTTATAGAGCGCGGTCTCACAGACAAATTCCATCTCTACATCGGCTGTAGGGCTGGAATGATACACGGACAGCCCCTTCCTTATCTTTTCGACGAAGTTGAGAAGATGTTTGCTGCCACAAAACCTTCTGATGACTTATTTGCTCCTTTTTGTGATGCGATGTACTTCTCAGACAAGGAGCGATTCCTCAATAAGGCGCTTAGTGAACCAACAGAGTTAATGTTCATTATGCTAAACGGGGCTTTCCAGAAATTCGAAGCGAGTGATGCTAACAAATTCATAACATCAGGAAAGCTTCGCAAGCTTTTGCAAATCAACTTCGATGATTCCCTTAATGCATCAGCAATTACAACTTTATTCAAACTCGTGTTCCAAGCAAATGCAGATAATGCTCTTGACCCATATTGGGATCAATTATTCGACATTGTTTCATACTTCTCTGATAGCAAAGATGCTGATACAAGGTTTGCAGCAATGAAGCTTTTAGGTGCTTTGATTGCAAACCCTGCTATGCAAACACACTTAATCCACGTGACAGAGAGATTCCAGCATATTGTCGAAATCCACACATATGAATCTGAGGATCCAAGGGTCCGTCAAATCGCACAGACTTACGCAGATATGATGAAGCCGAAGGTAAAGATAGAAGAAATGTAATATTATTGTTTTATATATTGATAAAGAATAAATTTTAGTAAAATGTCTATCACCAGAGGGTATAATGGGGTTTAATGGAATAAAACAACTTTATTGGAATAAAGGTGACTTTATGCGAATAAAGTGAATTTTGAATCAGACCCTATTTTGTAATAACCGCCAATTTGGAATAATAACGGTTATTCCATATGTCAAAAATAGGCCTAAAAGTGACAATAATGGAATAACCGAATTATTCGGAATCGCCGAATATTTGGATATGCGCATAATGCTCTCAAAATTTGGGATCAACTTCGATATTGGAATTAGGAATCATGAATAATAATGGAATCAAAAATACTTTGGAATAACCGTCGGGCAGTTGGAAACATAAACACTTTATCCTCAATTCCAAAATGATTACGCCCATATTAACATGAGGAATTTTGACATATAAACTCTATATGGCAAAGCATAAGAGATGGAGAGGAACTTCGCTTTTTACTAGCAATCCAAGGCCTTGGATCTCAAAAAACAACCTTTGCTTATATTGAATGCTATTAAATTAGGAGTCTGGCTATAGAGGAAAGAGGTTTTATTTCCTTAAATTTAAAAAATTTGATTTCGAATCAACATATTAAGTATAGTTTTAGAGAGTTATGATGCTTTATTAGCTGGCGGTACATGTACACATGATATTACACAATATTATAGCAAATTTGATTTCATATTTGTTAATTGACATCATGAACTTAAAATATAGAAATAACTTGAAGATGCTGCTTCATCATTCAGAATACAGACAACCCATATATTACAATACTCATAAAGCTTTATAGTTTACAAATTTAATTAAATTTAATTTTTAGAGATACGATCTGGAAATACAAAATAATTTTTACAACTATTATTTTTGAGGCCATGTATATATCTTTTAGGATGCCCTCATAAATGCTATTTGGTTATACTTGTATTTAAAAGATTATTAAAATTCACATATTTTTTTCCTCAATTTAATCATCATTTATACAAGGCCATCAATCTACTTTTCGTCTATATATTAATGAAAGAATAAAAAAAATTATAAATCTCATTTTGTACCGACCGGAAAAATTTTAAATCAAAGCTAAAAAATAGATTGTTAAGTTTATTAGAAACTTCATGTAGCATATGCTAATTGATTTATCAAACCATAGTTCTTGAATTGAAAAACTCGAGCAGAAATGTAGTGTATGATTGCGCATCTTTTCCAATTTTTGTGAATTCTAAAAATAAGCGGCATTGATGAATGTTACATAGTTAAGCTAAGATCATAGTAAGTTAGTTATTGAATTTAGACATGAAAATGCCAAAACATGATGAAAACAAAATTCTAATCTTTTGCGTTGCTAGAGACTCTTGAGTTTCTAACCTCTGTGCTGTTTGTAGAGTCACGTGTCCATTATTTAAAAAGTTAGAGCTTTTTTTATGTGGAAAAAATTGTATCATCATTAGAACATTAGAACATTAAATACGCCAAAAGATCTAAAAATGTATTATACTTATCTACAGATATAATAATGATATATGTATAAATAAAAAATATATACTTATTAATTGATTATAGAGATATTTGCCTAATTAGTTAAAAATGTTAATGATTCAAAGGTACTCCTTAAATTGTATCGATTTTCTTATGCTAATAGATTATAAATTGTTATTGAATGCGTCTTTCGATGAAATACAAGAGAAAACTTATAAATATAAAATAGCGAGATTTAAATATTATGATTTTCATTGTTATTTGCTTTGCTATGCCAGAACAATATGCTTTTTACAATCCAGGAATATTCAAATTTGAATAAATAGATGTGTAAATTAGTTTTTCATCGAAAATATTATTTTTGGAATTTAGATTGAGATTCAATTGACATAAATATCACAGTTACTTTGTACTGGATAAGCTTCAGTCAATCCCAAGCAAACTTGTGCAACAGGGACTTACTTCATATAAGCTTTAAAGAAAATGTCGTGTAAATTTGATGTTGACAGAATCTAATTTGTCGCAATTTTAAGGTAGATTCCTAATTCCATTATTCCACTTTTGATTCCAATTCCGAATTCATTTTGATTCTAAAAAATCGCTTATTCCATTATTGTCACTTTTAGGCCTATTTTTGACATATGGAATAACCGTCATTATTCCAAATTGGTGGTTATTACAAAATAGGGTCTGATTCCAAATTCACTTTATTCGCATAAAGTCACCTTTATTCCAATAAAGTTTTTTTATTCCATTAAACTCCAATAGCGGATGAAGCATGAAATTAAAAAAAAAAAAAAAATAATAAATATACTGTCACAGGGCAATTAAATTTTTATACGCAAAGTCGGCGAAACTCGTTTTTAACTCACTGAATTAACTTTTTGCTTAGTTATTGAACCTCAATGTACAAAATCCTGTTGTGCATGATATATTAAAGAATTAGCTAACAAAGTCTAAATTTCATTAAAATATTAGATATATCTTGCATCAAAAACATTGATTTGCCATGATGTGCTTTACTTATTATAATATATTATATTCCCATTGTATAGCATTTTTACAACGTAAAATAGGTTGTTGTCGATGATAAATAGGTAAATCTAATCACAAATATGCTTTTTTAGCTTTTTTGGGAAAAAGTATTCCAAGTGTTCACACATAAGCTCTGTGTGTTATTCTCCCAAAAATAATGATGACTCTTTTTTGGCGGCTAAATTTGACAAGTTTATTAAATTGAGAAGAAGGTTCTTCCATGATGCGTACTTCATCGCTAATATGTTTAAATACTTTAAAACATACTTTTTCTATAAATGTTATATTTTGTTTGATTTAACAAAATAAACTCTTATTTGTTTGTCATTTATCTCAAAAATCACATGCAAATGAGATACTATGCATTCAAACGAAGTTGAAACAATTTTTCTTGCGAAATATTGTGATTGATTTAAAGTTTTATTTTTGATGGAAAAACTTGAAATATATAGCAGCATGGGTACAGGCAATTATTATGACACCGTCTTTCTACCTAAATTCACATATTTTAACAGATAAAAAAAATTCATAACAAAAATTGCTAAAAACAGTTTTTATTTTTCTAAAAGAACAAAAAAGATTGTCATTGGAGGTCTAATGATCATGCATGAAAGCCAAATGGAGAAAAATCAAATATCTTTGACAATAAAAAACTAAGATGCAAGAAAAATTAAGCGGAAAAATGGAAATGAGGATATAAAAAACCAAAAATTTGCTCATAACTGGGTAAAAATGGCCGTGGAGATGTTTTGGAGATATCGGCTTGGCACAAGGAAAGGCTCCTAGGAAGGTATTTGTCAATCTGAAGGATGAATCGATGTCTCATCAGCTCTAAAAATGTGTTTATTTGTTGACAAATTTCCCAAATTTTGAAATTTGGTGAAAAAGGGGACTGTCAATGGTGGCACTAGGTCAAAGGTATGTTACAATTCAAAATACCACTGGAAAAAATATAGTTCTGGAGACGGCAGTGGCGATTTAGCTGCAAGCAAATATTGTTCACAGAAAAGTAACGTCTATCATCGTGACTTCCCCTTCTTTCCTATCGTTGGTAAAAGTATGGTAAATCTGGGTAATTTGCTATTGCTTATTCTTGAAAGCATTAATAGCATCAATAACAGACATGTATGTTGCAATTGCGCACAGTACAGTACCAACAACAGAGAATGTGATCATCAGCCATGTGATTGGATCTTTCCACTTCTTCTGGTAAACGAAAATATACATCAAAGGAGGTAAACAAAAGTTTGTTACACCACCTCCCAAAGCACCACCAATAGCGAGTGCTGGCCTCACGTTTGGGAGGAAGATGGCAACAATGAGGGGAATGCCGTTCTCTAAAGCAAGGAGAAGGCTGCGCTTCATGAATGGCAGATTTTCGTGTTCTGATGTATCGAAGAAAAGTGATGAGAAGATGTTCATTGCTGTCAGACCAATGATTGGATATGTTGCAACCAAAAGAATGAAGCACGCGATTCTAATGATAACAAACAATGGATCCGAGTCTTCGAAGTTGTTCAAAATCAGTGGCTGAGAATTCTGCCCGAACAACAAATAGCCAATAACTGCAGGAATCAACACCATCAAATAGCAAGCGAAGAACGACAAACCCCAGGCTTGCGTCCTTCTCTGGACATGCGGCTTCATTGTCTTAACGACAGGGATGATGAAGGCAGAGACAGAGAATGTCAAGAAGTGAATAGCAATACAATTGAATATAGAAATATCGAATCTAAATGTTTCAGCTGTTGGATCAATTCCCTTCGGAAGGAATTTGATTCCTTTGTAGATCATTCCAACGAAGAACATCAGAACAGCTACGAGACAGAAGAACGAGACGTATGTCAAAAATGCCATGTTTCTAGGATAAGTTAGAATGAATTGAAAACCAAAACAGAAAATTATGACTGTTAATGTGCGGCGCCAGAAGCTATGCAAGTCGAGCTTGGCGAGCATCATCCATGACTGTATGATTTCGACGCTCATGATGACGTATGCAATTAAGCATGAATATGTGAATAAAGCAATGGATGCATCAGTGATAATTCTTCCTACTTTACCTATCTTAGATGAAAGGATAGAGTACGAGTGGATTCCTGTGAGTGTATTCATTTTTATAATAAGTGATGCGGAAAGGAACGAAAATACTGCAGAAAGTGATAATGTAATCGATGAAGGGACAAGACCGCAGAATGTAAATGAGTTTGGAATCGACAGAATTCCAGCTCCGACTGTAGTATTGACCATATTTATAATTGTCTCAACGAAACTGGTGTATTTGGACTCGCTGTTGTCTTGCATGCTGTTTGTGCTGATCTCGCTGTTGTCCAGCGTGTCGTATAACACTTTGGGATCGGCCATAGAAGACTTTTTGTCACCTTTAACCCATCATAAAGGTGACAACTTTTCAATAATAATCGATCTTTTGCAATAATGGAATATTGGATTCAGCAATTGTTTTAAAACTGTTTGGAATCAAAAACAAACCTTTTCAATGGAAGAATGAAAAGTAGTATAGTGAGAGGGTTACTTGCTATTCTAGATATAGAGGATATATGACAACATATTTATTTTAACTTTTATTCCGGGCAACTAATTTTTTAAGTTAATTTTTAAAATAATTTATTTTTTTTATTTGTCTAAAATAGTGAATATATATGGCTATTGTTTCGCCTGAGCTTATGAAGAAATGGGGAATTAAGCAATTAAAAGTTAATGAATTTTGAATTAAATCTAAGAACCCTTCGGGTTCAGACTCTTCGAGTCATGAAAACGTAATAAAAAATGATAAAATTAAAGACTCAACACCTATTAAAACAGATATAAGTAACTCAGTACCTTCATTCCGTTCAGGTCGTGGTTTAAATCCTGAATGGATTAAAGAACAATTTAAAAATGAAGGTTGTGAATTAATAAATGAATATGAAGGATGTGAAAGTGAGCTTATTTATAGATGTAAAAGAAAAATATTTTCAATTACGTGGCATAGATGGAATAAAGACGAAAGACCTCATAAATGTGACGAGGATGAAATAAAAATAGTTGAAAATCCAAAAGAAAATGGTGTTTCTATATATTGCATCTGTAAAGTTCGGCAACGTTTTTCCTTCTGCGGTGTAGTCCCGCAACCTTCATAACTTTTTATCTGATCAATATTTTTTCGATTTGAAAGTACTTTCATGTACATATTGATAGTTGTCTATCCAGTGGTATAAGTGGCACAGCCTATATATCTATCAAATCATTGTTTGCATTTCAAACCGTCCAAAAATATACGATTTCCAGCATAAATGTATGCGCTACTATGCAGCATATGATATTTTTATGTGTATTATTGATTCAAATGCCTCTTATACGCTTAAAATTAAAAATGCAACTAATTCATTAATTGATTTGAGGGCGATTATACACATGAAAGTTATTGAATATGATGGGATTTGGATTTGCAGCTGTAATAATGTAAAATTTTAGAATCTTAGATTTGGCAATGAAAAAAAAAAATTATGCGCTGAGACACCATCTTTCCTCAGCGCTGTATATTAGTGCATACATTTATGCTGGAAATCGTATATTTTTGGACGTTTTGAAATGCAATCAATGATTTGATAGATATATAGACTGTGCCACTTACACCACTGGATAGACAACTATCAATATGCACATGAAAGTACTTTCAAATCGAAAAAATATTGATCAGATAAAAAGTTATGAAGGTCGCGGGACTACACCGTAGAAGGAATATTTTTCCTGTAAAGTTCCAACAAAAACCGGAAAACGAATGAATAGAAGAATTTATAACCCAAAATATATTAAAATGATATTTAAAAATGAAGATTGTGATGTATTAAATGCTGAAAAATATTTAAACGTTAAAACTAAATTAAAATATAAATATATTGGAAATGATGAAAAATGTAAAGATAAAGATAAAATTTATAGTATATGTTTTAATAATTGGAAGTCTTTAGGCATTAGAAAACATTTTAAAGAATATGGTAAATCAACTAAATTTTTTAAGGGAGAATATAAAGCTGAGATCGTTGACGAAGGTGACTGATTATAAAAATTTAATTTTATTTTTGAATGATTTAAGTCCATATTTCCGACAATCTAAATGATTTAATGTTTAAAATTTCACAAGTTTGCAAATTTGAACGTGTCAACTTGATTATGAGATCATATATTTTATAAAAAACTAAGTTAATTTTTTTATCAGAGTATAAATGAACCCTCTTGAAGAGATGATGAAAGAAAAAGAAATTTCTTGACAATAAATTGCGGCAGATGGACCTCTAAATTTATCATCCAAAATGTTTCCTGAAGGGCAGTTTTTGCCTGTTCCAACAAATTGAGTATGTCCATTGTTATTAACAGCAAAAGAATGAGCATACAGAGTTTTTAAGACACAGAAGTTCTTGTTGTATTTCTTCAACCTGCAAACAATGTCATCATATGGTCGAGGATTATTTTTGGATAGAAATCAGATATCAAATCGGTCGCAATTGCGAGAAAATCAAAATATATTTACTATAAAAGTAGTTGTTTATGAACGGTGTGTTTGATCAGGATTGATATATACAATAATGCGAGGAGGCCTTTTGTATATATATACAAGAGTTGTCTGACTAATAAAAGAATGAGAGAGAATTGCGATACGTCAAGGATTTCTTCGGTTGTGTCAATGATTAAAAAAAGTCTTCATTATTCGACACTATAGAAATATAACAAAATTAGACCTAATTTAAGTTCATATAGAGGATCATAATATGTACCCTGGTGAATGAAAGTCTAAAAATAATGATTGAATTTTTTGAAAAATGATAAATTTTATCTATAATTTAAAATAAATAAAATATATGATTTGGGTGTGTGGCTCAGTGGTAGAGTGTGTCGTTAGCTTAGATGAGGCCGGTGGTATGATTCCCCTTACTTCCATTTTGTTTTTTTTTTTGAAAATGGAGGTAAGGGAATGGACAATTGTCACATTTTACATAGCAATTCATTTCAAGACTATTTTGGATATCTCTAGGAATTGCATTTACCCAGCCAATTGTCGACCAACAAGGTTAAAGATATACTATAGTTAGAACTAGTTATGGATGTATTTATCTATTATCAAAACTACCTCATGATTCATTTTTCTTGCAGTATTATATATTCCTGCTTTAGTGGGATGACTTGGTTATTTTGTATTTAAATGAGAACGAAATAATTATGCAACAAAATCACGAAGATTGGAAGACATTTCATTTGGATCAATAACTTCTCTTGGTCAATATGGAAAGGAGATATACTGTCTTTTTGTAAAAAGGAAGTCTTAAATTTGCATTATTCATTGGGAATTTAAAAATACAAGCGGAATAAAATTTCCAGCAAATTTTTTTTTAAATGAGGTCAAAAATCGCTGACGAACTCTTGAAACAAAAGAAAGCAATGGAGTTTCAGTTGATTCAAAGCGAATTTTTGAACGAAAGTCTCAAGGAGAAGCAGAAAGATATCATTAATTATTACAATGAAATTATTCTAAAACGAAAACGCATTTATTTCATCGATTACTATACACAGAAATATTATCAGAACTGGGAAAACATCACAACTATCATCAATCTTCAAAAATACAAGAAATTCGAAAACGTTGATTTTAAACGTGTAAGTAATTCATACATCAAATGCATAGACGACATCACAAAGAGTCCTGAAATTATTGCCAAAGCAATTTACACGATTTTGAAGATAGATAGTTCTTTAACTGATTATATCTGTTTATCTTTCATTCCTTCACTATTTGATTTATTCACAACGAAACAAAGCTGCGATCAATTCATTAAATTTATCAACGAATTACAGAATTGGAACTCCAATATAGATCATTACGAATTTGATGCTGCAAAAGTTGTTTTTATTTCTCCTTCATTCATTCACTTCATAGAGAAGGTTGTTGAAACCGTATCTGTCGATATTTCAATGGTTAAAAACGAAATTGATGCAACAAAATATTGGGAAGAATTCATGGAAAGTTTCATCGAAAAAATCCCGAACTTGAGTTATTTAGCTCAAACAATTCTCTCTGGCGCAAACGGCGATAAGTTCTTGAAGATGTCGTTCTTGGAGCCAGCAATGAGTTGGCCTTCTTTGTTTGGTTTGAACAATATCCAAGAAATCGTTCCGAATGATATCAAAAGAACGATGCTTGATACGATCGACAAACTTCAAGTTGCTGAGCATCTCAATGGAGAAATACGCAAGTACAAAGTTAAACTTGAAAGTGAATACGATTCAAATGTAATAGAGATTTCAGATATAAGTTTAATTGGCGATAATGTCACAAATTACGCAAGACCGTTTCTGTTCACAGACAATGATCTCATTTTCCTTGAACTCCTTGATACATTCAAAAACAGCGCTCACGTCATTAACCAGCTTCCTCAGATAAATGATGGATTCACTCTTTATTATTTGAAACCAAGTGGCGTTGCAAAGAGTGTTGAGAAGCCAAGTCTTGAGGCTTATTTTGCCAATCTTCCAGATTTTTCGAAGCCAGTTGATCGCACTGAACAATTATATGACGACACAAATGATATATTGAAGCACTATTCATTGCCTTTTTCTCCTTCTTTCAATAGTTTCAGAGATCGCCTAACTATTGATTTCCTTTTCCACCAAAAATACGCATATCGTTCTGATGAAGAAGATGACGACAAAAGACAAACAGAAGCACTCCAAGAGGAGAACGAAAAAATGGCAAAAACTCTATTCAATTTACGCGAAGTTTTACGCTTTGAAAAAGAGTTATGTTCAACAAGAAAGGATCTTCTTGTCAGCTGCTATGTTAATATTTATTTCGTTCATGAAACATCAGCTCCAAGAGAGTTACCAGATGATTGCTACAAATCTCACAGCGAGTGGACTAATTTCATTGGCAAAGCAGCACAGAGCTTTTATGCTTGGCATAGGATGAAACAAAGCGGCAACTCGAAGCAGTCAGATAAAGCAACAGACATTCATATCCCATATCGTATCATTTTGTTTAATCTCCTCAAGTCGGTGAAGATCGAGAGATTTAAAGAAAACTTTAATTGGATGGAACCTTCTGATCAAATTATATTTACAAAGCCAATCGATCATCACGATGATATTACAAACTTCATTGATAACTCTCCTCATCTATTTGAAACTCTCATTAGTTCATTGAAGTCTGCATACGAAGCTCCTTCGATTTTGACATCATACAAACAACTCGTTCGTATTCGCAGTGCATTCGAACAAATCTTGAGACTTAAATTCCATTCACTGGGTGCTGATGAAACAACCCCCGCATATTGTCATCTATGCAGAATTAGTGAACCAAAAAACTATGTTTCAAGAACTCTCTTCATGTACTTCTTTATGAATTATAAAATTCCGAATAAAATTGAAAAGCAAGCAATCAAATTCTTCGAGCAAACAATCTTGAATTTCATTGCATGCATTCACCACTTCCTTCCAGGATCAGGCTATGAAGAGTCGTGTCGAGATTTCTACAATGTGATTAATTACAAAGAATAAAAACTTTTTATAATTTTTATTTTTGACATGTAAATTATTAATATGTCAAATATCAATCAATTATAATTTCGATTTTTGACATTGCTCTTTAAGTCATTTATGACCAAAGCGACAACTCCAGAACTTTAATATATGGTATTTTTGATATCTACAAGATATATATTTTATCAAATAATAAATTAGTGAGTCGTGTAGAATCGCTCAAGGTGAGCCATATGAGATGAATATAAAATTTAGTGTGAATTAAAATATTATGATAAATCTGATAAAATGAGTATTGCTAATGAATCTCGTAATAAACATTTGGGACCCTACGCAACGGGTTTTATTACTTTATTATAAACCCATTTTGCAGCATTTTTAATACCATTCCATAATTTCTGAAAAAAGCCTGCAGCCATGATTTATTAATAAATAAAACAAAATTATGTTTATGTATTAACTTTTTTATTGATATAAAATGAAACCAATTTTAAAAATAATTGAAAAGGATGAAGAAGATGAACAAGAAAAAGAAGAATTAAATTTAATTAAACATAATCAAAAAGAAACAAAACTCAAAATAATAAAACCAATTACTGAGTTAACAACATTTAAAACTGTTGATGAATTTAATGAGTACTATGCGAATAATAATAAGATATTTGATGAACTTTCAACATGCAAATTAAATAAAATGTTTAAAATTGAGGACAAATGCCAAGACCCTGAGGGTCATGGTTTCAAAATTACAAAAATAAAGGGGGAAGTAAGTTTAAAATCTATTCTTCAATCAAGAGTTACTTCATTAATGAAATTAGAAGATTTAACAAAAAGAATAAACATTATTGAGGATAGAATAAATCAAATTATTGAAATATTAAATGGGGGATTCTAAAAAGCATCAGGATCAATTTCGATCTCCTCAAAATCTGGCAGTATTTTTCCTTCTGCGGTGTAGTCCTGCGACCTTCATAACTTTTTATTTGATCAATATTTTTTCGATTTGAAAGTACTTTCATGTACATATTGATAGTTGTATATCCAGTGGTATAAGTGGCACAGTCTATATATCTATCAAATCATTGATTGCATTTCAAATCGTCAAAAATATACGATTTCTAGCATAAATGTATGCACTAATATGCAGCATATGATATTTTTATATGTGTTATTGATTCAAATGCCTCTTATACGCTTAAAATTAAAAACGCAACTAATTCATTAATTGATTTGAGGGCGATTATACACATGAAAGTTATTGAATTTGATGGGATTTGGATTTGCAGCTGTAATAATGTAAAATTTTAGAATTTTAGATTTGGCAATGAAAAAAAAAAAAAATTATGCGCTGAGACACCATCTTTCCTCAGCGCTGTATATTAGTGCATACATTTATGCTGGAAATCGTATATTTTTGGACGATTTGTAATGCAATCAATGATTTGATAGATATATAGACTGTGCCACTTACACCACTGGATATACAACTATCAATATGTACATGAAAGTACTTTCAAATCGAAAAAATATTGATCAAATAAAAAGTTATGAAGGTCGCAGGACTACACCGCAGAAGGAAAAATTTTCCCTCAAAATCTTCCTCAATATTACATTTTTCAGCTAATTTAGTTATTCTTTTTATCTTATCTTCGCTCAATCTCTTTTCTAATTTCTTCTGCAACTTTTCGTTTCCTAATTCTTGAACTTTGGAAGGATGATATTTAAATCCGTTATATTCTTTTGTTTCTGTTTTAATCATAACTCGACATAATATTTTTGATAATGGGAGTCTCTTAAACCATTTATCTGTTAAGTTTGTCAAATATATTGAATATCCATAAAGAACTTTTCCCATATAAATATTATAATTATATTAATTAATATTGATATATTTAATATAACAACAGCACCATCATTAGCAAATAAATTTTTAAATCGTGAAGTATTTTATCCAAATGGTAATTTATATGAGATTTCCGGAAATATTAAAGATTATATAATGGGTGCTATTTATAGCGGTAGATGTATGACCAGAGATAATTTCAGATATAAAATCCAAGATAAACTTAACGATTTTGATGCGTGTAGTTTATATCCATCAGCTATGGCCAGATTATTTGAAGTTGAAGGTAAACCACAAATAATTCCAAATAATTATATCGATGATAACATTTATGATAAGAATTCACCACATTATTTGCTTAAACATTGTTTTGAAGAAGATCAAACAATTCCTACAGATAATAATTATTACATTAGTTATTTTATTGTGGATATCGAAATTTGTTCAGTAAATAAATTCAGACATTTCCCATTAATAGTGAAGCACGACAAATTGTCGTAGCCCAATTCCATTGGTCCAAAAGATAAAATGGGATTAAATCATAATGTTAACGAATGTTGTAATATGCGTGTGGATCTAATTACGTTACAAGATTTGGTCAAAGATTACTGAAATGGATAAAGATGGTTCATTGCCAGAAATGTTAACTGATAATTTTACAACTAAAAAATATGTGGATAATGAAATAACTAATGTTAGAAATAGTATACCGACACAAATATCACCTATATATAGTGAATTATATATAATTTATCATGTTCTCTGAGAGATTTATATTTGTTATATATTTCATTAATAGTTTCAGAAATGTTTAATTGGTATAACATATATTGTAATTGTTGTCGAGAATATCCTGAAAATATAAATATTGAGGATAAATTTGATTTGAGATTTGTTGATAATGCTTTCCAAAAATGTATTAATACGAAAAATGAAAATTGTATATGGCGGCATTTGGTCATAAGATCATTAAATATAGATGTTTGGTCAGAAATTGCCTTAGTATTTGTAGCATCTTCTTAAATATCAAATGTATGTAAATAATCTAAATCAAAATTACTAATAAATAATTTCTCAAATATTTCATTGGCAATATTCACTATCAAGCATTAATTTAATAATAAATAAAAATATATGTTTCAAGATTTAACATTTGAAAATAAATTAAAGATTTTTGAAATAAATATTGGTTATCATAATTTTCTGTATGGAATTTTCGCTAATATTCACAGCAAAAATAAAAATGTTATTAGCGAAAATTATGATAAGATAAATATATATATAGAAAATAATAAGCTTAGAGATCTGATGAAATATTATTACATCGATATTCCAACATATAAATTCCTGTATAAACCGAAATATGATGTTATTGGATATACCGTAGAAGTTTATAATGAAGCAAATGCCATGGATAAATTAAAACCAAAAACATTGGGAAGATTTAAAGTTATTAATCGTGAAAGTAATTTGTTCGTTTGTAAATCTCTAAAGAATTCCAAAATTATTAAAGTACCACGATGGATGATAAAAATAATTGGAAACATTTAAAATGTTTCACTGCTAATTTATTCGCGTTTATTAATGTTTTAAAATTTTTATTTATTATAAATGACGTTTAAATATGTTAATGGTTCTGTGAAAAATTTAAAAGATATTAAACAGGGACCCACTAATGGGGCTGCGTCCAACTGGACACGCTTAGAAATAATCGAAAGTTATAACCCAGAAATTATCACATTTAATAACCCTGAAGAATTTCAAAAATATTAGTAGTATATGATTGGGGGTTATTTGCCAAAATTTGCAAATGCATCAATGTAATCATTTATGATGTATTGACCCCATTTTTGAAGAATTTATCGTTTGATTTCCGACAGTCTGAACGAT